>VXBQ01011151.1:85324-129680 GCA_013400175.1 Phainopepla nitens
TGGTATCTCTTTTTCCAGGAGCCTGGTCAACGGGACCTTCTCCGAAGTCAAGGACAGGATGTTTTCCCACCTGCCCTCCCTGCAGCTGCTGTAAGTATGGCACTGGGAAGGAGCACGGCCAAGTAGCACTTCACCCCTTCCTCCTGAATAGAGTCCCTTTAAGCATAGAGCCTCTCAGTTTCTCCTAGAGCTCCCTTTCCCTTGTAGAAAGGGAGAAAACGGAAGACAGCTTGTACAGTCCCCCAGTGTAGCTGCTGTTTCATAACATTTATGCTCAGAGATGCATCTTCTGCTCAGAAACCACTTCATAAAATGTGTATTTAGTTACTAAAGTAGGGGAAAATGTTTTCTGATGCCCTAAGTTCTTCTTTTTTCTTTTTTTTTTCTTTTTTTTGTTTTTTTTTTTTTAAACTTCAGCTTTAGTAAGTTTAAGGCTGAGTTTTGTCCCCCAGAGTTACGTGGTGGTGCCTCTCACTCCTGCTCACTTTGTGCCCAGGAGTCTGGTACTGGCTTTGTGACGTAGTGGGCACAGTGGGGTGAGCAGAGGCTGCCAGAACACACTTCAGAGGGAATCCTCTGTGTGTGTGAAGTGCTGGTGTTGTCTGCAGCATGACTCCGTGCTTCAGCATGCAACTCGGACGGTGGCCCCTTAGATGCCTCCTGACCCAGCGGTCCTCTGTCCCGAGAGACAGTGGTCTAGCTCCCAGCACTTTGCAACCATCCCTCCTTCCCAGCCCCAGGCAAGCTGCTTGGTCGTGCCCATGTTGCAGTTAGGTGTGTGTCTCCTGCTCCAGGAGCTTACCCAAACTTGCTTAATTTAGCTGCCCTGGGAGGCAGCAGGGAAGATACTGAGACTGCAGTACAACTCCCCTGGGGAGCCTGGATAATCACTTCTCTGGTAGTCTGCAGCAAAGCTGAGCAGCAGCCTGCCTAGCCCAGTGCAGCCTGTCCAGAACGCCCGATACCAAGCAGGCTCTCCACACCTCCGCCCCACAAGGACTCACTGACCCTCTCAGGCAAAGATACACTGCAAAGAAAAATTCAGCAAAAAGATCCAAAGCCTGCCAAAAAGGCAGGCTGAGTGCTTGCCACAGAACTAGATGTTAAAACTAGTTTTAGCAAGAGGTAGTCTCTGAAGGTGTCCGGTAGCTGATGGCGAGGCTCCTCTCCTTGGGCACCCCACCTCCTTTGACTCAAAGGTCTGTCTTCCTACTGGGATGAGCAGCACTCCATGCAAAATGCTGGGCAAAGCAAGGGGTGGAAGCCTTCATCTCCTTTAGTGTGAAACTGGTCCCAAAACCAAGTTTCTGTGAGAGTTGGGGGTCAGCATGTGCCAGCTGTGCCAGCTGGGAAGGAAAGGGAGGAATCCATAGGTGAGAAGCTGTGGGTGGAAAATTAGAGCTGAGGGGAATCAGGCTTGGTTTGGATGGTGGTACTAGGAAGAGGGAGGAAGAGCAGGTGAAGATTGTCTCTTTTCCTTAGCTGTAGTATATTTTCTGGAGATGTTGGGGTGTGTAGGGTCATGGGGCAGAGGTGGGTTGTTGAGGAAGGCAGAAGTTGCTCATGTCACTCTATGTGGTAAGTCAGATGTGGGAGCAAAAGGGATTTGTCACCACCACTACCACCACCTTGGGCACTCACAAATTCTGTTGTTTAGTGTAATTTGTAACTTTTTCCTTAAAACATGAGAAAAAATAGCCATTAAATAACAAGGAGCTGCATGCATAATTGAGCACATGGGCACCTCAGGACAATGTCTTCTGTGGCAGTAATCATGGTAAAATAGTAATGCAAGGATTTATTTTTGATGGTGGTCTTCATCTTTGTCAGATTTATTTGGGATAATTTAAGGAGCATTTCTCTAGTATTAGCATAATATCCAGGGATCACAGGGAAAGTTTGCATTTCCTGTTCATTAGTCTTCTAAATTAATTTTAGTAAAATGCCTAAAACCAAAGGATGATTTGCCTAATACAAAAGGAAGATTAATCAGTTGCTCTAATAAAGCAATTAGTGCAGACATATTCATTCATAGGGGAAAATTCTGAGATTTTCCAAAAATTATTTCTTTCGAGTAGTGTTAATATTTTAGACCAAATAAGAAGTTTTGCTGTTTTCTTGAAAGGAGGTTGCCCTCTCTGCCTTTGAACATCAACATTTGGAGATTGTCCACTGTTGTGCTTTAATAAAGCAAGGAATGAACTTTGCTGGCAAAGACTCCATAACCTCCTTCTCCCTGGCTGTCTTGTCCTGGCTCAGGTGACAGCCTCTCTGGTGCAGCTCTCAGTGTTTTGTCCCTGAGCTTCACACAGGAATAGGTCAAGGCAGTGCCTGGAGGAGGCAGCACTGCAGCTCTTCCTCACCGCCTGTGGACACAGGGCTTTGCTTTATAAAGATAGCAGGATTCTCTGTCTCGGTGGTTTGGATAGGCCTGTGTTTCCAGCAGACAAAGAGGCTGCTGTCCTCCCACACTGCAGGCTGTACCCCATCTGCAGGTCAGGCTTGGAGAATTCCCCTGGGAGCGTGGAGTGAGTGAGCACTGGCCCACTGCGACTGTAGAAATGAGAGCTGGTGCTTGGGAGCTTAGGATTGGTGCTGAGGTGGACCTCAAAATGTTGTCAGTGGGCTGGAGGGGTGGTGAGCAGATGGGGCCCACACTCAGCAGACCTACCATCTAATGATGGCTTGTTCTGCTCAGCGGACCATAGAGTTGAGGACCAGGTTACATTTACCCAAGGTCAATGGCACATTTTTCCTGGGGAGTAGTGGACATTAACTACCATCATGTAATGCCTTTAATTTTTTTCAATAGACCATTCCACAGTATTTTATGTGTGCTGCATTGGTGGGGTGATACGGGCTCAGGTCAGTAAGATTAGTTTGGTCATGGGCAATAAACACAACAAGCATAATCCAGTGTGTCGAGTTTTAATGTGCTTTCCTAATGCCTGCTCTCCATTTTCAGCTTGCTGAACTCCAACTCCTTCACTGTTATACGAGATGATGCCTTTGCTGGTCTCTTCCACCTAGAATACCTGTAAGTTTGGTATTTTATGTCCTTTATAAATAAAGATGTTTTGATAAGTTGCCAAGACTCCTGCTGCAGAGTCTTGGTCTTTACTGTGATTCCCAGGAGTAGGGGAGCTGAAGGATTTATGTTCCATTCTTGTGCAAATACTCTTTATGGTGGCTGACGATTTTTCAGATGTTACAGAACATTTTTAAAAGATGCCATGAATGCAAGGTGTCTCTGTGCAATTACAGCACACCAAAAAGGTATTGCTTAGCAAAAGCTTTTCTTAGCTTTCCAGAATAGTGCCACCCCTGTTAAGGGGTTTGAACCTCAGGCAAGAGGTGGAGCAGCCTGTCCTGACCTGTGGGTGACTTGACCAGGAATTGCAGAATGCTGGTGTACTGCCCAGAACAATCCTGATTCTGCTTCTCTTCTCCCAGCTTTTGTCTTCTACTTTGTCTTTTTTCTGACACCCTATTTAATGTTCATAGAATTTATCTTTATCTAATTAATTATAAATACAAAAATATACAAAACATACATTTCATATCATATAAATTATTGTAATAATTTATATTATTATTTTAAATTATTTAACTCTCCTTTTGTTATATCATTCACTTAGTCGATTTTTACATTCCTTTCTTTTTCTGGTTCTCTTTTTTTTTTATTATTTTTAGTTCACCCTTTTTTCTTTTAAAAAAAAGCATTAGCCCTGATACAAGGTTGTCTTCCCTTCACACTCCAAAGGAAGGCATTTCTCTGTGTTACTCAGTATGAGCTTGTGTATTTGAAACTATGAATACAACCTGAAAAAATCCTCATTCCACACACCTTTCCAAGCTGAAATGTAGCTGTGGAAAATATTTGTCCTTTTCTACAGGAAGACCAATGTTCATAAAAACGACTCTTGCTAAAATCTTGAATGCAAATAGATATTGTGGTGGGGTATATTCAGGGTTAATAGTCTGGTACGTGTGGAGTAGCCAACAATGGAATTTGCAGCTAATGGTAAATGGTATATGCGAAAATCCATGATTCAGCTACATCTGGATTTTTCAGAGATAGCGAGATATCTAAGCATTCTCTTTTCCTTGTGTCTACAGGATAAAAATTATTTGCAGTAGTTCGTAAAAAGGAAGAAAAATATTTTCCGTTTCCATTAGTGGCCTGCTTTCAAGTGTCGGTGGGCTCGTCCCAGCAGCATAGCCTACATCCTGGTAGTTGTACTGGCCAGTGTAATCAGATCCCTGTCTGAGTGAAACAGCCTGCTCTCCTCAGATGGTCAGAGGGCAGATCTCTGTCCCTGGCCACCAGCTGCAAGCCAGGGAGCAGCATGAAGACTGGTAAAGGATTACAGTTTCAAATTATTGCAGCAGCTGAACAAGTGGTCTCAGTTACTGGTTGTGGTTGCCTTTTCTGCTAATTCCATTGAGCTTTTCCTCTTCCCGACAAATCACCCTTCCACCTTTTGGGAACTGGCTGTGAGTGGCCTTTCTCTGTGATTTGTTTTTTTGGCCATGCAGCCAGTAAAACCAGTACAGCTTCTATAACTCATGTCTCTTAGTTACCAGGGATCAGTCTTTTTGGAGAGAAGGAAACCCCACTGACAAACAGGAATGACAAGGGTCTGTGTGTACAAAGCCAAAGTCTCTGACCGAAGAGCAGCTGGGGAGCACTCACAGCTGATATCTATATATAGATAATATATCTCCAGCTGTGTCCTGTTGCACTTGCAGCACTCATAATGGCATTCAATGCACCCTTAAACTGACCCTGTGTACAGAGTCTGGGTAAAACAGGTCTGAAAAAGATGGGACCTTTGCAGTCGAACAGACTGGAATTCCCAGAGTAGCATCTCTTGGAGGCCAGGCTTGATGATTCAACAATTTGGCAAATTCTTGAGTTCCAGCTTGCTGCAGTGTAGCCTTGCTTATTTGCATGGACCACTGAGCTGGTGCTGTGTAGGGATGCCAGCTGCCAGTGAGGGTGTCAGGAGGCAGGGTGGCTCTCTGATCCTGTGGGTTGAATTTGTGGCTCCACACAGCCCTGAAAGGGCTGATCTGCCTCTCATGTCTCCCATGTTGACACAACACTTTCTTATCTGCACCTTTTGCCTACAGTCAGGGTCCCAGTCACTTCATGAAGGATTTTTCCTACACCTAAACTGCAGAACCAAGAGCACTTGTCATCTCCTGCATTTCCATTTTCACTGTCTTGAGAAGAGACCTTGTATCATAGCATTTTTCCTCTAAATTCTCTGGAGGTCAAACAGAGCTGCCTAGGAATAAGGGAGGCACTTTCATCTAATAAGCCTTTTTTAACATCAGCATACAGTTGTCTTCATCCAGGTATAGCTGTATCACGCAATATCTTGATGGCCACCTGGCTGCAATCACTTTGCAGGGATGATGGTGTATTTAGAGGTGTGTCCTCGAGTGCTCAGGGGTCAAGATGCTCAAATATCAGCTCTTTCTTTAAATGCTGACGTGCAGTCAGGAGGAGCAGCGTGCTGCTGGAATCGATACGTGCCTGTCATTATTTCCCCGGTGCATAGGCCATGACTTGAGCGCAGCTGGCACCCTGCAGAGATGTCCCAGCTGGACAGAGCTGAACTGTGGCAGCCAGAGCTAAGCCAAGGCAGTGCTGGTGCCGTTTGTGCAGGTGTGAAACTCGTGCAGTTCAAGTCAGGGCTGGGTGGGTACCGTGTGCCTGGGCAGCCACGGGATCTCCCCACCAGAGCAGGGCTGCAGCCTGGGCAGCCCTGGCACCGCTCTGCTGCCTGCCAATTTGAAAATGCTGGTGATGTGTGAGAAGGGGAGGTAGGACTTGTAAAGCCTGCCTCAAGAGGCTCTCCTGCACACGTCTCTTGCCTCACATAACACATCCTGAGAGGAATAATTTTTTGCCTTTCTCACTTTGTTCCATTTCTGCTGGACATTTGTGTCACGTGCCATCCCTTGTGCTGCCAGGTACTTGCATTGTTCCTTGCAGTCTGCCCAAGGAAAGAGGGAAAGGGAAAATGAGCAGCTCCACTGAGATTTCCCACCTTTCAGTCTGAAGGAGTTGCCCAGAAATATGCTGCATCTGGCAACCATAGCTTAAAGCACTGTGATGCTAATAATAATGTTACTTAAAGTATTTTAAAATACTTTTTTTTTGGCCTAGATTTATTGAAGGAAACAAAATTGAAACCATTTCAAGAAATGCATTTCGTGGCCTTCGTGACCTGACTCACCTGTAAGTTATTTAACACTTGGTAGAGTAATTTCTACTTGAAAAAAACTCTCTTGGAAGACCACTGGTTTTCCTGCTACCCAGAAGATTTCTCTTCCCTCTGTGTCAGCTTCCTCCTGCTGTCAACAATATGCCTTCCATAAATTAAGAGCCAGCCTTAGTGCAATTCTTGCCTGGGCAGCACTACCACATGGTGGGCTGCCTGTGTGCAGGCACAGCTGGATCTGTGATGCCACTGGTACCCCTAGAGCTGCACTGGTACCATCACCACACTGCCTACGCCCAATTAACATTCCTGCTTCTTTTCGCTGTGCTCAGTGATTGCTCTGTGGGTTACATTTGCACCTGGGCAAAAAAAAAAAGAAAAAGCTTTAAATATTTTAAAATATTTAGTTTTATGTGAACTTCAAGCAATATCCATTCTTGAATAATTAATGCTTGTTCCTGGTAACTTCTAATAGTGCCAGTGGCTGGACAGTACTGGGTAATTAACAACCTGTAAGTGAGCTCAGACTTGGTAAGAATTGCAAGAGATAGCTATGATATTAAGCTCTAGCTTTCTTTTCTAGTTCTTTGGCCAATAACCAACTCAAAGCTCTACCAAGGGATGTCTTCAGTGATTTAGATTCTTTAATTGAACTGTAAGTAATGAGAATCTTTCTACTGTTTCTGTCACTCTTGCTCTCAGTTTTAGCTTCTGGATGTGTGGTGCTGTATCTGGTATCTACACAGAAAAAAGTGTGTATTTTTTTGTTCTAGCTTTTTTTCATTTTATAATTGTTTGCTTGATAGACTCTTCTAAAGTGACTGCTGTTTCTTAAATCACTGTTGCTTCTCGTGATGCTGTATGTAGCTTGTGCTATTGTACTTCTTTCTGATGTCTCACGTAAATTGTATTTTAGAGAAAGGGAGACAATGAATTTTAAAACTACAGTTTCTCTGAACATATTTCCTTGGTATTGTTGCATATTCCCTGAGATTATTTTAGTACAAGGGGTTAGTTAAAAAAAAATGAATAAAAAGCTTATTTTCCTTGATTCTGGGCAGTCGTAGCACATTGCCGACATTCTGTCAGTATTTTCCTGTGTAACTAGGATTCCCCTATTTTTAGCCTGGCCCTTCCAAACAGCAAAGTAAAATTGTAAGCCACAGAAATTGCCAAAGGATCGAAGAACAAGTACAGTGCTGAAATTGCACATACATTAGCAGGGAGAACTTATATTGACTCTACATCAGCAGCGACTCAAAAAACACAAGTCTTACATCTGTATTTCACGTCTGCAAAGCTGCTCTGTCAACCAGCAGTACTGGAACAGTTTAGTGAAGGAATGGGAATTGTCTGTGTCAGTGGTAAATGGTGCAAAGGAGGCCTGCAGCAGACAACCTGAATGTCAGGATGTATTACATTACAGTTCTCATCCTATGAAAACTTATCAAAAAGGTAACTTTACACATGAATCACTGTGCTCCGTTACTATGATCATATATGACCATAGACTGCAACAATTTTTCAAAACACTCAGTGAAAGAGCTCATAATAAAGAGTCCAACTTAAGAAACTTCCCTGTTTTCAGTGCAGAACAATTCAACTCAGATATTTTGAAATTCAGCATGTCAAGTTCTGTAGTACTCATATTGCTATCAACATGTTCAAATATGTTTATTTCTGTGTGTTTTTTTAGAGATTTAAGGGGAAATAAATTTGAGTGTGACTGCAAAGCCAAGTGGTTGTTTTTGTGGTTAAAGATGACAAATTCCACTGTTTCTGATGTCCTGTGTATTGGTCCAGCAGAATATCAGGATAAGAAGTTAAATGATGTGACAAGTTTTGATTATGAATGCACCACTACAGGTATTCAGAACGTATATTTCTAAGCACACTACAAATGGTTAAATATCAGAAGTTTAGATTAAACCCTTTTGCTTCTATGAGCATGACCTGGGGGGAGGAAAGGGTTACATTCAAAGCACTTCCAAGTAGTAGAACAAGTACAAAATGGGAAAATTACATTTAGAAGCCAAAGTACTGAGTTTTTATTTGGATTAAGTGATAATGGGAGAAGAGCTCTGCCTATTCATATTCCAAAAGGCTTGATTATGACTCACTTTGTGGCTTAATTCTCATCACAGAATGCTTTCTATTATCTGGAATAAAGCCATATAGTTATGGCAGATGAGCTTCCCAAAATCTCTGTATTTCATAGAAAGCAAAGAAAATAAGTTAAAAAATGTGGCTATAGCTCTTATCTTTATTTGATAAATCACGATTTATTAGCATCAGAGATGGTGGCAATAGTGTCAGAAATTCTTAATGGAACTCCATTAAGTTGAAAAGTCCAATAATATTCTGACTACTGTCTTGCCTAGATCTTGATTTTTTATTTTTTAAGGTAATGTAAAGCATGCTGAAGGGAGTGAAGAGAAATTTGCATGTGGTTATGCTTATATTTTATGCCCAAACTGCTGCAGTTACCTATCTTTAAATGTAGTCACATCATATAACTGAAAATATCAGCTGTGGGTATTGTTTTTCATCTTTTTTGAATAGGATGTCAGCGGTCCGCCTTTTTTCTAGACAGTAATATCAAAGGTGTGCAAGTTCTCATCTGTCATCAAGTCAGTCATTATTAGTAAAAGACAAGAGAAAAGGTGATTACTAGTAATGTAAAATGAAATTTCAGGAACAGGTATGAAAGGTGCTTTGATGGCAATATGTGAAGGAAAAGAGAATGAACTCAGAATTCAAAATTATGTCAGAAGAGCAGCAGAGGTAAAGTGCAATTACCTGCTGCATAAAAGGATGTCAAATACAGGAGAGCAATGAAGTTTAGAACAGCACCAAAGTTACGTTCCTATCTCTGCCAAGTCACTGAGATGCAGCAATGCAAAGTAAAAGCAGGCTTTATTTCATTGCAATCTGGTTTAAGCAATTGTGTAGCACTAATAGTGCACAAGAGAAAGCCTTACCTGGTCCTCAAACCTATCCTGACCTCGGTCACTTTTTTGTACCTAGACACCGTAAAGTTGCTCCAAGCAAAATTTACCCTTAACATTGTTCCTTTGTCTGCCATAAGTGAAATTACACCAAGCATAAATCTAATTTCATGTGCTGCAGAGTTTTTGGGGACCTGAGGGGCAAGGATTGCCCAGCTGAATATCTGTTCAAATGTCCTCAGAGAAGCGCTCCCACAGCACAGCACGCAGCTGTCATAGTCTGTTCTGTATGACCTTGGTGGTCTGTGGTGTCAGGCTCTCTCCTCCTCTGCCATCGCCTCCCCCAGATCCAAAGGGAGTGTAAATATGGCCATATTCCTTCCTTGAGGACTAATTAGTCACAGGCTTAGAATATCTACTGTATTCTAAGTAAAGCAGTATACCCCATAGATGTATTCTCCTTTCCCAGCCATGGTGGGTAGGGCTCTGCAAAACTCTCTCATTCATGTTAGTTTTTATTATAGTATTTCCCTCCTTTGCCAGGTGGGATCAGACTTTCCATCATTTCTGGTCTCCAGTACTCTGTGTCGAGCATGACTGGATGCAGGATGTGGTAACAAAGCAGTTTTCTTGCTAAAATGTGTGTCGCGTTGGCCCAGTCAGCTCATTGCACCAGCTGAGCTGCTACAGTGGTAACAGGAGAGATGAAAAGAGGTGCTGCCAAACTTAAAATAAAAAGGCATAAACCAATATGGTCCTGTTGCTTCTTCACTGAGAAAGTGATTGACAGTATTGGTGACCTGCATTTTAACTCTTTTTGTGATAGCATCTGTCTTTTCCATTTCTCAGTGCTTGCATCAGGGAAGCAGGTTAAGCCATTTCACTTCATTTCTTGTCTTTCTTCCTCAACAGTGTGAGAGGGAGCTGTGCTGTGGCTGTGAGCACCACAGAGGAACATGTAACTCACTTTCAGGAGACTGGAAAACAGGCTTCGGGCTCCCACAGCCACTGGAAACAGGCCATGTGCATGCCTGGGACCTGCTTTGCCCAGACCTGCAGACAGGGATCATCTCACTGAGCTTTGGAAGCTTGTTTTCCCATTTCCTTACCTAGCTGGGATTGTCTTCTGGAGGTGGTTTTCTCTTTCTCTGCTGTCTGGTAGGGAGGCAGTTTGCAAAATAATAGGTAGTGCTCCATTCTTGCTCCTGTGCTGGCGATCTCCTGTAGTGGGAGAAGGGAAAGGATGGTTAACACTCCCTGCTGGCACACCCAGGTCCTAAGTAGCCTCACCTGGAGTAGAAGTCTCCATTTCAGGGAAGAAGGGATGTGAGGAGCATGGGACTGAATCACAGGATACAGTTTTGGAGCAGCTGCCCAAAGAGACCATCACTTACATTTTTCCTTAGTGTCCTATAATGCTCCCTGCACTCTCCCCCTCTCCTGTGCTGGCATCAATGCTCCTGTGTGCTGGGATCAGCCTGAGCAAGGGCTGCCAGGAGGAAAATCAGCCCAAAAAAAGTGTTGGTTCCATCACCCGTGACACTGTGGTGCCAGTTCAACCCCTCTGGAGGGAGCAGAGGTGGAATAAGTGACTGGAGGACAGGGGCCAGCAGATAACAACTTGAAAACCATGTGTCTTGAGACAGGGAGAGTAAAACTGTGTATGGGGTGGGAGGGAGAGAGGGACAGCTCATGCAGCCAGCAGCACAGGGGGAGGTGTGGGCTGCGTCCTCTGTCCTCTCCCATCCAGGGGATCCAGATTAAAAAAGGAAATATATTGGAAAAGGGCTCCTCCCCCAATCCTGTATTTATTCTATTAGCTCTTTCTAGCATTACAGCAAGATATGTAGAATTAAATCAAGCCCCCAAGTCCTACATTTTTTGCAACCCCAATGTGGCAGCAACTTTCGCTGTGTAACCTTGTTCTACATTTCAGTCTGGTATTCCCAGCTGGTGCTAAAACCAACATTTATTGCTTTTTACTGACTACAAATAATTTCCCTACCCATTTTCACATACAGACTGATTTGTTTCAATTACAGATTCCCTCAAACTGTTTCACAACTGTTCAGATTTCAAGAGATGTTTCTTTAGGATTAGTTTTTTGGGTCTTTTTCCTCAAGACTTAAAAAATATTTTTACTTTTTATGACTGTATCTGCTATTGCTCCATCCTTTAGCTACCTTTTATATCGGGTCAGTTACTTCAACTTTCTGCATACTTTGGTGTCAGTTTCCCCTAGCCCTTTTAGTTTCCCACTGAGAATGAAGATAACTTTCTTGTTTACCTACCAGCATTTATGAACCAAGCCCAAGCTCTATTTATAATAGTCCCTCAAAGAATGAAGACTGTCATTTCTTTCACAGCTGTGGAACCTGCTCTGTTTGTTTAATGGTAGTCATCTATCTTTATTCTCCACAAGTGTAACTCCTCAAGGGCAAGGCTTTCAAGCATGCAGAAACAGAGGGTTCTTCATTCAGAAGCAATTATTTCATAATGCACCAAAATAAGGGACTCGAGGACTTAATTACCATTTCACCAAAATCCCTGGATGCTCAGGCCCTTCCAACGCAGGAGTGCGTGGTGAAGGCGTGTAGCAAATGGAGCTTAAAGCAGAGCAGTGCCTGGTTTTGCACAGAAATGCCATCACAGGGAAGATGCCTTTCCTTTTCTACATATCTATATCCATACATTACTTCAATGCAGGCCTCCTCATTTTAGACCTGAGTGCTTTGGCAGCTCTGCTACGCCATGTTTTTTTCCTGGTAGTAGAGATCTTGCACAGCTGTCTGGTCAAATATCAAATTCAGACCCAAGTCTCCTCACTTTGCCCCAGACTGCCTCTGTAGTGATTGCTGACATACTCCGGGGTGAATTTTCAAGTTAAGTCTACAAAGGCACTCAATTTTTGAGGAAAAAAAGTCTTCAATTCTGGAGTTACACTCCTAATCTTTACAGGTTGCTCCAATTTCTCAGTCTTATTGTCCAGGATAAGTTTTCCACTGGATAGTAATTTTCAGGTTGGTTGTATTTTATGCCCAAACTACATTATAATGCCCCATAAAACATTATGTTAACTGAGTTTTTGATTACACTATTTTGTCTATGGTCTAGGCAAAATGGGGTTATCCCCAGGCAAACTTCAGATATCATTTCACTTTCTGCCTGGTTTAGCATAACACAAATTGCTAGTGATTAAATTTGCATGACTTAAGAAGTTATTGGACTTCAGCTGGTAGTTGCTGTCTCTCAGCTTGAATGTGATTCTAGCAAGGCCATTTCACTTGACGGGAAAGCGACTTCCAGCTGTGGGGAAAGAGACTTCTCTATTTCACTGAGAGTAGCCAGCCTAGATGGAAAATCTGAATTATTTCACTATTAACATATTTGATCTCCTTGACAAATCATACCTAAAGGAGAGCTTTCCCTGTTGCTGCATGCCTAACCTGAGCACTGATACTTCCATGATAGCATTATACAAAATCCAGAGTATTTCACTCATTTTTCAGTGTACGTCATTCTAATCAGTGACCACTTACTCTGTATTTCCAGCAAGGATGTATCCTAACTGTTGTAAATGTGTGTTTCTAGATTTTGTTGTCCACCAGATTTTGCCCTACCAGTCAGTTTCAGTGGATACGTTCAACTCAAAGAATGATGTGTTTGTAGCTATTGCACAGCCCAGCATGGAGAACTGCATGGTGCTGGAGTGGGATCACATTGAAATGAATTTCAGGAGTTACGACAATATCACAGGTATATGAACACTGGGATTCCAGTCACTGATGAGCTAATGGCATTTCACAAGGATAAGATTTGTAGTGGGACCAGTTTGTTGGGTTTTGTCCTGAATCTCTGTTGAATTTGGCTGATTGAAGTGAGTGATGCTTGGATATGAGTGACTTCATGGAGTAATGTGTCTTGTTAATACATTTAACCTTACTGTAGCACACAAACTAGGCTTGTTTTGTCCAATACTGTAAATTTTTCTGAAGGCACAAACACTTGCCATGAATGTCACACCATGGCCAAGCTTAGCGCTCACTGCCTCAATCAGTGGCAGTGAGTTAAAGCGAGTTAAAGCAGAAGCTGAAGGAGCTGATCTTGGTCTTGCCAAAGTGCCTGCAAAGCAAAATATGAAAAGAATCTATTCCATGTAGGAGGAAACAGGTCTGAAGGATGCTTTTAGGGTGAGCTGACCAGGAATCCAGTTGACAACAACAGAAATATTTAAGCTGTGACTGCTACCTAAAGAGATGTGCTGTAAAGCTACAGCATTTACTTTCGATTTACAAACATGCTCAATTAACATCTTGTCCAGATTACTGATCAAACAAAAAGCCTCTGTGTATGCCAGGTGATTTCTAATGCTGATTTTCTAACAACCATTCTGTCCTTAGCCAACACTTGTGGTGCTCAGTCACACCATGACAGCAGAGACAGAGTCTTCAAAGCTGTTATCTGCTGCCTGATTTCCCAGATATTTCAAGCCAGAGGTTTTGAAGACTCAGGAATTAAATTATCAATGGAGCACCTTCCCTCCTGTTCCTTGTGTATGATCAATTATTTTTAACCTTATATTTTGGGAGACATGGAGTATGCTGTATCCTCCTCTGGTGTTGACTTCTACAAAGGCAGCAAGCACTTACCTCCTGAGATCAGCTGTGTGTGTTACTAGCAAAAGTTTACAAGAAACTACTCTGTCAGGAAATTTAGGAAATGAAAAATGTTGCTTTTTTAGGTTTCATTGTGTTTTGGTAGATTAGAGTAAAATATGTACCAGGGATGTAAACTGAGTAGTCAACAGCCCAGAGAGTGTTAGCTGAACCCTAGAAAAAACTCTGGAAATGAAATTCAGAGATTGACTCATTTGCAAAGACAGCTGCCTTCCAGGTGTATTTTACCTTCCTCTGAATTACTTGATTAGGAGACATTTCTGTCAGGGACTTATGTCCTAGCTCCATGCCCAGAGTTTTTTCCTGGAAGGTCTGAGCTTGAGCTCTGGACTCTGAACCGTACATGAGCCTGAGATTTTTGCCAGGGGACACAGGCACATAAGGAGCCTCCTGCAGAGCCTGAAGAGAGTTTCGTAGACCTCTGGAGCCAGCTCCACAGAGAATTTCACTACTTACCATATGATTGGTATTTAGAAATCTAAATTTAGCCCTTTACAACATCGGCTTATGGAGCTGAGCTAGTTGTCAAGGTTGCCTTTACAGTGAACATGAAGAGAAAAGCATTGCTGTCCTCTGCAGAAGGAGACAGGAGACAGGTGAAAGCTCTTCTAGAGTTTGTGTTTTGACTAAGTTAGATCAGAAGGAGCCTGGATGATGAGCTCGACCATTCATGCCTGTGCTGCAGATACCTTGCTGTACTTGGGATGAAGATACTCCCAGCTCTCCTACGCTAGGAGGGTGGCAGATCATCCCAGGCCAGCTCTGAAAACCTCGGGTAAGGGACCAGCAGAGGAGCCAGGATAAATCTCCTGTAGTCACTGACCAAGGATGCATTGGGGAGCTTGTGCAGCTATAGTTCTAATTAAACTGTGTGCTTCACAGAGAAATTCCACTCTGTTGGAATCCCAACAGCAGCTATTGTAATAGTCTCGTTGTTACTTTTTTGATGTGGTTCTTGTTTAGTGTAATTTGACATTCTCAAAGCAGACCACAACCTGATCTGATCTATCTGGCAACTGCAATATTCCTAAATATTTCTAGTTTAACACAATCTCAAGAATACCTAACACAAACAATAGAGTTAGATTTATCTTTTTCATCCTGCTGTCAGGGGATATATCCACAAAATGCATCAATATTTCTATGTACAGTAGCAAAAAGCTGACTCAAACCCTTCTGGAGCAAGAAAAATTTACTGCGTTTCATTCTTCTAGTTAACATGGAAAGATAGCCATTACAAGAATAAGAGAATGTCAGATACCTGATGAACAGCAAGATAACAACTCTTGTCATTTTTAAATAATAAAATGTAGCTTAAATAATTGTTTGGGGTACTAGGGACCATGTGTTTGAACAGAGAAATAAAAAGCATTTTGCAGTAAAAGGAATTAGCATCTTGTGGTACATCACACTTGCTCACACTGCAGGGTGGGACAAGTCATGTCTCCAGTTATTGGGAAGCAAAAAGCTTGTAAAGACGCTCTGATGGCATGTAGCAGAAGACAAAATAATGAGTTGGTGCAGGTCTAAAAAGAGGGGAGGGGTGATTTGGTAATGTAAACGGTGTAAACAGTGTAAACGGTGGTTTGTGCTGTGCTAATACATGTTGTTTTGTTTTCTTTCTTTGGGCAATAGGTCAGTCTATAGTGGGATGTAAAGCCATTCTTGTTGGTGACCAAGTCTTTGTGGTGGTGGCACAGCTCTTTGGTGGCTCACACATCTACAAGTTTGATGAAAGCTGGACGAAGTTTGTCAAATTCCAGGATATTGAAGTATCTCGCATTTCCAAGCCAAATGATATAGAGCTTTTTGAGATAGACAGTGAAATGTTTTTTGTCATAGCAGATAGCTCTAAAGCAGGTTTGTCAACAGTGTATAAGTGGAATAACAAAGGATTTTATTCATATCAGTCTCTTCATGAGTGGTTCAGGGACACTGATGCTGAGTTTCTCGATATAGATGGGAAATCACATTTAATCCTCTCTAGCCGTTCCCAGGTGCCCATTATACTCCAGTGGAACAAAGCCTCCAAAAAGTTTGTCCCACACAGTGAAATCCCCAACATGGAAGATGTCTTGGCTGTGAAGAGTTTCAGGATGCAAGATGATCTTTACATCACACTCACAAGATTCATTGGTGACTCCAGAGTTATGAAATGGAATAGCAAACAGTTTGTGGAGATACAGGCTCTTCCATCCCGAGGAGCCATGACACTGCAGCCTTTCTCCTTCAAGAACAATTATTACCTAGCCTTGGGCAGTGATTATACCTTCTCCCAGATTTACCAGTGGGATGGTGAAAAGAAGATATTCAGATTATTTAAAGAAATCTACGTGCAAGCACCACGGTCTTTCACAGCTGTGTCAACAGATCGAAGAGATTTTTTCTTTGCCTCTAGTTTTAAAGGAAACACTCAAATATTTGAACATATTACCATTGACTTGAGTTTATGAAAAGCTGCTGAAGTGAAATTTATGTAGAATGACATTTATACACCAACAAAACAAAAAGAGACCTTTCCAAAATCAGGGTGCACTTATGGAGTATGATGACATTTTCTGAACTTTTCAAACTTGCATATTAATCAGGGACTGCATTTACTTGGTTACTGCATGACATGTCCATTTTATCCTTTTTCAAAGACACTTCGCAACCTGCAGTCATTGAAAGAGGAGTGCAGTGCATTAGAATTAATGCTGACGTCTAAGAGAATGATCTAAATTTTATCCAGAAAACTACCTTGAGTTGAACATCTCATAAAGAAAGTGAAGAGTGAGCCATACAAAGCATAAAAATTATCTTGACTCCTAAACTAACATTTTAGTAGTGTAAGTTTTAATATTAGAGCCAGTTCTTCATGGTTGCTGATGAATTGTAAAAGCAAACAGGATCATTCCAGAATACACACAGCTGTCTCTTCAAAATCTCTTTTTCTGGTTCACAGTAAATCCAAGACATAATTATAATTCAGTGCAGACTGAAGGGAGAGTCAAAATCTATTGCCATATTTCTTCCATTATTCACCTTTTTTTCAGCAGCAAATTGTCCATAACAAGTAGCCCAGCCCACAATAAATGGGTAGCCAGGAAGAGTGTCTCTTCAGGACGGTGAGATCTTAACAAGTTAACACAGACAGAAAATACCAAAGGTCTGCATGATGCCATGAACAAATCCCACCCACTCTCTGTTTTAATAGGAATTCCAGAAATCCATTACATTTTGGCCTAATTCATACTTTTCCTGATGATTCCCAGTAGATTCTCGGTGTTTAACATGTTATTCTGTTGTGAACTCTCATTCCAGAAGGCAGAGCTTAAGCTTTGCCTGAAACACATATTGATATTGATGCACTCCATTGTAGATCCTCTGTATTCAATGAGGTGATTTATTGTCTAGCATTTCCCCCCAGCAAAGCTCATTAGCAATAAATTCAGGTTTTGGACATCAAAGTTGTATTTTGGGAATTCTCCTTCTGGCTAAAGTCTAACTGTGATTTAGTATCACCAAGTCATCTGAAACCAAGCTTTTGGAGCTGTTTCCAACTAGAGCTAGTCCTGCCTCCAAGAAGGATTTCCTCTGGGTGAGTCCAGGTTGTTGCCAGGTTGACAATCCATTGAAGGTCAAAGAGGAGGATGTGGACAGACTGTGCTTCATTGGTGTTTTGGGTGGTTACAGACCCAGGCATTCAGTCATCCTAAATAGGGCAATCCTGGCACACAGAGCCTCTCTCAGGAA
Source organism: Phainopepla nitens (assembly GCA_013400175.1). NCBI lineage: Eukaryota > Metazoa > Chordata > Aves > Passeriformes > Bombycillidae > Phainopepla > Phainopepla nitens. The sequence goes on from VXBQ01011151.1 coordinate 102,920, forward strand.
AACAGCAAGGGACTGTTTTCCCGGAAAAAGTCTTAGCCCCCCTTACCCAACGAAACTGCATCAGAGCTCTTGTTTGTTCACTTACACAACATATTTCCCTAGGTTTCCATACCACTTAGTCTACTAGGGTGTTTTATCATGTCTTGCTGCTACACTGCTGCCTTGGATAGTAGGGAGGCTTTGGAGAAAGCAGGAAGAGCAAAGGAAACTGTCCTTTATTCCTTCACACTTAGGCCTATCTCACCATCCTTCTGCTGAGTGAGTTTCACATCTTTCCCCTGGACATGTGAAACATGGCCTATGATCCCAAACAGAGATGTTCTCATAGGCTTTCTGATATCCAGGATGTGAAGTATGCTGCAGAAGAGGATTATGTATAAGGACTCCTATGAGGAGTCATAACCTACCAGTGATCTGGCATATCACAGTCTTCCCCAACTTCTGCCTCTCTGCTATGAAATGAAGTTGTTATTGGCCTGTCAGAACATAATTCATTCTTTCAATAATGTGTGAGGGTGTTTTTTTCCTTCAGAGTTGTTCAACCTGGTTTTGTTTTTGACTACTACTGTCAACCTGGCCCACGCCGCCCTCTGAAACACCTAGTGCTGCCCTCTGAATCTCAATGCAGTATCAGTCCCAGTGGTTCAGTCAAGATCAATAGATGCAAACCAACTCTGCAATAGGGCTTAGCAGTACCTCTCCTAGGATTAAGCCAACAAATCTGACAAAACAAAGAGATTCATGTCTGCCAGTGAATGCATCTTCTTACTATGTTACCAGTTGACTTTTCAAAGTGGATATGGCTGGCAAGCAATGTTTATTTAGGATATGTTGTGGGAATTTTGTATTGCTTTTCTGTCAAGCATGCAAGTTTCACTAGAGTTAGATATTCTGATGAGGGTGGCATTTCTCAGTGCACCAGCACTTTCTTTTAGGGCTCAACTGTGAGTTCTAGTCACACAGAAAGGGGCATCAGTCAGAGTGAAAAGCTAGTTTAGAGAAATTGGATCTTTGAAAGGAAGCAAGAAGATGCTGGAAAAAGGCTTGTGTATTGAATACCAGGAGATTGTACTGTTTCAAGAGCCAAGGGGATTTTGAGACTTGGCTATCAAGTTGAATTAAATTAAAATGGTCTCTGCAGAGACAGGCTTAATAAAGAGGATAAAGTGATCCACAGGAGTCTAGCTCATTCACATGGGACCAGAAGAAGAGAGTGAGGGAAATGAATTCTGCGGGCAGGCTGTTGCTTCTGCTGAGTAGCTGTGTCAGTTAGTCAGAAAGCCCAGCTCAGAATCCCTCCCAGCTTCAGGAAGAGCCTGCAGTCAGACATTGGCCAGCCTGTTTTGCTGTGTTCATGCACAGGAGGTCAAAGCTGCTAAGAGGGAGGACAAAAAGCACCAGTTGATTAAGAAAAGGTTATGGTACTTTTCACAGGATTAAACAAAGGCAAGATCTCAAAAAGAGCCTAGTTCTGCCCTTCCTGCTACCAAGGAAAAGCTGCAGGATGCAGGCATAAAAACAGAAATCACTAATCATTGAAAATACTTTCTGCCTTTCCAAATACTACCACAGGTTTGTCTCCATGGCCTATATTCCATAATAGAAATTGTTTTGAATAGTAAATAAAATATGCATATCCATAATTCATTCAAATGTTAGACTATCAGAACAGTGAAAAAGGATAACAGAACATGCCACTGATAATTTTTAATGTATTCTAAAATACATAAATCTATGTAAAGATCATTAGTTTATATAAGCATTGATTTAATATGCACTAGCTACAGCAGGAGCATTTTAAGGTTGTATATAAATTGAGCTTTTTTTAGTAAAGAGGAGCTGATGCAATCTATGCTACTGATATGTATATGTACTCTTTCAATATATGAATAAAATGTAGTTAATGTGACTAACAGCGGTGTGTCACACGTGTCAAAATATCCCTGCTGCGAGGATCCACACTGCCAGAGGAATAAGCAGGGTGGGCAAATGGGTCCCTGTCTATTTATGATCGGGTTTGGCTTTTGACAAGGTGGAGGAAGCCATGCTCAGATTAGTTAAATCTTCTGTGCCTCAGGTAGTTGGGACCTCCAAGGTATTGCTGTTCCCTGACTTTCCCCTTCACTCTTTCCTGACACCCCATCTAGTGTTAGCAAGTAAGTAACGCAGCTACTGCTGCGAGTTTCGTTCATGAGCTCAGTTCTTTCTTACCCCGAAGTAAAGAGATTGTGATTTTCAAAATAATTAAAAAAAACCAAAACTTAAGATACCTAAGTGGATTTCTTACATGCTGAATAAATGGGAACAAAGCCCTAAAATTACTTTCAAGACTTTCAGATCTTTGCTCTGGGGTGTCTTAAGATTTGTTAAATTTTACTGAATCATTGACTTTTACACTGAAATTGAAAAAAAAAAAATCTATCAGCAGTGAATATACTTTATTTAAAGCAATTCATGAGCGCTGTCCACTGATCCCGCCAGTCACTAAGACAGGGGGTAATTCTTTTGTTTCCTCTTAGTTCTTCAGAAATAGCACAACTCTTTGTAACTAATTATAGGCTTGTGCGATCAAAGACAGGTCTGACATACCATAATGGGATGCAATTGCTGGGATCATTGCCTTCCTTTTGGGTATTCCACCTTTTTATGAGTCAGCAGCCCTTGTGGTGTGGTTCACTGAAACTCCATCATAGCTCAAACATCAGTTGCAAATCAGCACTGTTTCCCCACCTCCCTTCCCCTGGTTTCTTTGCCCTTGCTAGGTGAACCTTTTTTTCCACCCATTACCACATTCTTCAAAACTTCCTTGGAAAGTATCTATTACTCCTTGAAAGTCATAGCAAGATGCCAAGAGAAAAGCATTCCTAAAGAGCAATGCAGGATGGTTACTCCTCTGCAAATTTCTAGGGGAAGACAGAGCAGGGTGTTTTTGCAAGGTCAAGCTAAAGGCAGATGTGCAAGAACAGCTGTAAGAGTCCCACTCATCTCCTCAGTCCTACTCACTCTGACCACTGAAATGAGCTGCTACCACTGCTCCCTCTTGGCAGCACTGCTCACAGTCAGGAATTACTGAGATTTCTTTTTCACTCCCTGTCTCAGTAGTAATGGAGCTGAGTGGTTAACACTGCTTGCATTTCTTTTTTTACTTCCTAGCAAGCCAGGCACTTGACAATGCTTGCATTCCCCATACTGTCAGCCTCCTTTATGAAAAACTGTAGACTTGATGATCTAATGTACTTCAAAACTGACCTTCACAATTGACAAAACCAGCTGGCCACATGATGTTAGATCCCCCACAAAATAAGAGACTGATACTGTGAAAGCAGTTCAAAAAGCTACCAGGAAAACCTAATCTATCCCACAGTACCAATTCACCCATAAGCCATTGCCATTCTTGTCCAGAATTGTGTCCAACACACTCACCATTAGCAGGGACATCTTCAACTACAGAGCTCAGAGCCCTGTTCAACCTGACCTTGAATGTTTCCAAAGATGGGGCACCCATCACATCTCCAGGCAACCTGTTCCAGGGTTACAACACCCTGATTTCTTCCATCTACTCTGAATTTATGCTCTTTCAGTTTAAGAGCATTACCCCTTGTCCTGTTGCTACAGGCCCTACCAAAGTCTGTCCTCATCTTTCTCCCAGGCCTCCTTTAAGTCCTGAAAGGACATGAGGTCTCTCAGAGCCTTCTTTTCTTCAGGCTGAGCAACACCAACTCTCACTGTCTTGATACTAGACGTGCTCCAGCCCTCTGATTGTTTTTGTGGCCCTCCTTTGGATTTGCTCCAATAGGTCAATGTCCTTCCAATACTGGGAACCCCATAGCTGATAGGGTCTCACTGGAGTAGAGTGGAGGTGGAGAATCACCTCTCTCAGCCTGCTGGCCACGTGACTTTTGATGCAGCCCAGGATGCAGTTTGCTTTCTAGGCTTCAAGCATGCTCTATTGGCTCATGTCCAGCTTTTCAACTCCAGTGACCCCAAGTCCTTCTTTGTAGGGCTGCTCTCAATCCTTTCATCCCCCAGCCTGTATTGATTCTGGGGGTTGCCATAACTCAGGTGCAGCACCTTGCACTTGGTCTTGAACCTCATGGGATTTCCTTGAGCCTGCACCTTGAGCTCATCCAGCTCCCTCTGAATAACTTTCTGTCCTTCAGTTGTGTCAACAGCCCCACTCAGCTCAGTGTCATTGGCAAATTTGCTGAGGGTAAAATTGATTGCTTTGCCTATGTCATTATTGCTTTGCCCTATGTCATTAATGAAGACATTAAACTGTAGTTGTCCCAATAGAGACTCCTGAGGGACACCACTTCTCACTCATCTCCATCCCAACACTGAGCATTGTCCACAACCCTCTGGATGCGATCATACAACGAATTCCTCATCCACCAAACAGTCTACTCATCAAATCCATCTTACTCCAACTTAGAGAGAAGGATGTAGTGGGGAATCACATCAAAGCCTTTACAGAAGTCCAGATAGATGGCATCTGTAGCTCTTCCTTTGTCTATTGACACAGTCACTCCATCGGAGAAGGCCACTAGGTTAGTCTTGGAAAGATTGGATGACAAATTTCTATAGACATCTCCTTATTCCAGTTTTGCCATGTCAGTGAAGCAGCCTAGGTAGAATTTGGTGGAAAGCAAGGAAAGCAGGTGCCAGAAGTTTAATATAAGTAATATTGAAGTAGAGATTAAAAAACTAGAGATGGTGAGGCTGTAGACAAATGTTTAGTTACCTTGAGGGAAACAAATCACATTTTCTAAGCACAGAGATAAATCAGTATGAGATCAGGGAATCTGACAGAATAAAAGATATCTTTCTAAACAAAGGAAAGGAATAGGAGTGACAGCATATGAAGTGTGAGTTTACTTAACTGCCATGTAGAGAAAGTTATAAGTGCCTTTCCAAGGTCACTCAGAGAATGCAATCCACATCATTTTCCTTTCAAGAGTCACCCTAGTTTATGCTTAATTAAACTATGCAAGCTCTGCACACTCTAGAAAATGCCCTTTTTATTACATTGTAGGCAATTTGCATTTCTGAAGGGCATTTGGGAACCATGACATCACCAGAATGAAGGGCTTCTGGTAGCATTCCTCCCATTTTTATTCATTTGTAATTGTTGACTTCTATTCCAAAGTTCATTTCTATTTCCTGCTTGGACATTAGCACTGGATTGTACAAGAATGCTCATTTTCCAGCTTCTGTGGCTGTTTCAGTTCTTCTGACTCAGCAGACCCTTGGGGCTGACTCATCCTCCAGCTGCAGGTGTGCCCTGACAGTTCATTCTTCATTTTAGTCCACGAATGAAAGGCCAAGGGGTTAAGAAAGTACTCACCACCCAAAGCTGGTAGGAGTCAATGTAGATGGAGCCTGGGCTGGCGCATGGACGGAGAGGGCTGCATATGGATTAATCACTCTCTTCTGTTTCTTTATTTTTGGTCTTGCCAGTATAGAAAAAAGTTTTTCCAGAGTTTTACAGAAAACAATGAGGACAGGATGATGTAGGTTTACTTGGGATGCTTCTGAGAGCAAGCTAGAAATAGGTAGAGGAAACAGAAGTTAAATCAGCCACTCTGGTTAATGGCATCTGCCTACTATTTTTTTGCAAACTCTGAAGCCTAGAGGTCTCCTTGGATCCCCATCTTCTCCTAGCTCCTGCTGACAGCATTTTCTGACTCTGCTTTGTGCCATTAGCATCTGGGCAGAAAACTGCAGGCCTTTCATTTCAGAGGAAGGCTCATTACAGTTATCTGTGCCTCCGTCACCTCAGGATCTGATTATGGTGCTTGGGTTGCACCTTGCAATTGTTACAATCAAGACTTAATGAAGTGAGTAACTACGGAGTCCTGCCATTACTCTCCACAAATTTACTGCAGCTACCTCTATCCGAGGAATAGCTACCACGCAATTTTTATGACTTGTAATATTTGGAGCTTGTCCTATAAACCCCCATACAGCTGGGACTGTGAAAGCCTGGCCAGCTCTCTGTCACAAAAACAGAGTGGATGAGCTTGGACCATATTGCTGGCTGAAGATGAGTGCAGGTAGAATTAAAAAACCCCCAACAAACAACAACATTCACTGCTTCTTGAGCAGGAAAATTATTAAGAAGTCCTGGATGACAACTGAGTGGAGAGGGCTGTGCTCACATCCATGCTAAATTCCAGTCCCACCCCATATGATGGTGCAGGTACAGAGGTGCAGGCAGCTGGTGTGCCTGAGCCAGCCCACTCCACCACTGCAGGAGACACATGGCTCTCACATGGTTTGTTTCAATGTACATTAAGGATGTACCTGACCTAAGGCAAGATAATAAAGTGAAATACAGAACAAAGTGACACTTTAATACTTTTCTGCCACCCTTGGCTTCAAACAGAATGCACATATGTGCCAGCACACTTGCCAATCCTGTGCTGCCTTGCTAGTAACAAATAGTGATTGGTCCCTTTGCTTTTCTCAGACATGGCTGAAGACAGATGTAGGAGTAAAATGAAAGGTAATAGAGAGTTCATCTTTTTTCAATTTTCTTTCTTTGCCTCTGTCTTCATAATTGCTGGGAGATTATTATGTCTGAATCATCAGACTTGAAGAACCATATGCCATTTCCCCTTAAATGACAGCTGAGATATTTAGCTTTATTGTTGTAGGGTGTCTGGTAGCAACATCTGCAGGTCAGCTGAGGATAATTTGTCTTTTGATATTTTTGATAGACTATCAGTGAGGGCCAGCTGGAGCCAATCATGGCCCTTTGGTGTGGTGGGCAGAGGAGAACAAAGGTTTTGTAGCTTGGCACCACTTACTTGCTGATGTGCTAACAGCTGTGGGGGTAGTGGGGTGAGAATTACCTTTTGAATTTGAGAGTTTATGAAGATGCTGAAACCTCAAGGCTGCCAAGTAGAACTGTACATGTCTTTGTCATCTGGTCATAGGCAGTGGGCCTTTTCAGGGAGATCCACTTCAGCGAGTACTGAGAGGGAAGGATCCATTTGCAATATGTGGACTGTAGAGAGCTGTGCGAATCAAGATGAACTCTCTGCAGTGAGAAATGCTGCACATTTGCTGCAGTCATCAGTAGAGGCACACTAGATTCCTTAGGAAAAAATGCAGGAATGTTCACATTTTCAGCTGCTCTTCAGTTCCTTCCAGGTGCTGTCTTTAGTGTTTGCTTTACTGAGACTCCTCTCCAGTTTTGAGTTAGTAAGCTGAATATTAATTTTGTCTTCTACCTTTGTTGTCCATGTTGGTCAGACCTGTGATAGGAAGGATCATCAGAGACAAGGCATTGTACAGATTAAATCAATTCCATGTCATTTGCAGCACCAAAGTGTTCCTAAGTATAGACCAAGCTTAGTGACCTTAGTGAATGTCAGCAGTCAGTTAAGTCAGCGCTCAGCACTGACACTGGAGCTATTTAGGAAGTAATGAGTTGGCACAGCACACCAGCTTCTGGAATAACTGGGAGCTTGCTGAAGTCTGATGCATGCCCCATGCAGGGGTATAATTTAGCAAAGAGGGTGAGTCACTTCTGCTCCCAAGTGCAGCCCAAGGCATGAAGTTTGTCTTCACTAGAAAACATCTCAGGCCCATCTCTGGATACGCTGCTGTACTTCACCTTCACTTGCCCACACTGACAGGTAGCTCAGGATTTACCCTCTAAGCTGAAGAACACTCACTATCTGTAGTTATCCATGATAACTACATGTTCAGGTACCCATGAACACTGACACTGAGGTAAACACTGTAGAAATTATTTAGAGTCATAACAACCATGATAAAATGCTTTTTCACAAGCCCTTTGATCTGACGTAACTCATGAGTTGCTGACAGTTGTCTCCCCATGGATGGGCTAAGGAAAATGCTTATCGGGCCCTCTATTATTTGTGACAGCTTGGGTGAAAGGAGAGCTCAACCCTCCCCAATCCCAAGGAGAGACAGGGTCTGGATCCCAGTCCTGGTGCTCCCCAGAGCCCATACCTGGAAATGAGAATAGATAAGCACCCCCCTTTCTTCCTTGGAAGTGATGGGTGGTTATTTGACATAGGCAGCATCCGAGGGTGCGCAGGTCTTTGGGGAAAAGACAGAATGTTATAACCAGTGGATTTAATTTCTTCCAAGCAACAGAAAATTGGAATGGGAGCTCTTTGTGGAGCAGTTCCTCCTCCCTGAGGAGGGTACCAGCATGTGGCAACTGCTCCTCTAGCTTATTATGTACAAAGCAAATTTCAGCCAGAAACACTTGATTTACATGAACAATTCGGCAAGATAAACTGGGAGGAAGATTGTTCCACTTGGTGCAAACCCTGAGGGATGGGATTTGGGCCTTCTCTTCCTTTACTTGGTAAAACCTGGCAACTGTTGTCACCGAGAAACCAAGGCACAGGACAGTTACAAACCATTTTGTGTGGGAAAGCAGATGCCCAGATGGTCACAGCGCCTTTCCACATTCCCTGTTTTTTGCAGCATGATCTTGAGTAGGTAGTGAAATGTGCCTCCTCGGTGGGCCAGGCAACCCTCCAGTTACAGGCATGGCCTCCAGTAGGAGTCAGTGCTGCATAATTCTGTATTTTTGTTCATGCTTTCAAATCAAAATACAGCTTCAGTCTGAGGTAGCTTCTGAGCAAGACAGACTACTCCTTTTACTGAGTTTTTTCTCTACTGTCAACAAATCAAATCTGAATTTGCTCAGTTTAAATATATTTTCAGAAAAATTCACTGTTGGATACATCCTATTACACAAGTGTCTGAAAATCAAAGGAAAAACGATTAGGAAAGGATTCTATCTTCTGGGCCTTTACTCTTTCTTCTCTCTCTGAAATCTTTCACATGCAGATGTTGATGGTTTGTCAAGCGCACAAAACCAGCTCAGTTTCTGCAGGTGCAAGGAAATAAAATATCTAAAGAAATTGCAAAGAGTAGAAGCAAATGAAGGATCTTTTTCAATAACGTGCAAGGTTACAGAAAACAAAGATATTCATGAACCCTCTAAAACTGAACGCAAAGCAGTGAGATTGTATTTCCTCTAACAAGAGAGCTTTCTTTTGTCTCTTTGTATTTAACCCCAAATTATTTATGTTGTCCCCCATGGCAGCAAATTCAATCCTTTGGAAACATATTTGCCTTTTGCAAGTAACAGCCATCACAACAAAACATATGACATTTGTTGTCAAGACATGTAAGGGTGTTACAGATAGAAACTGAAGGTAAAAAAGAGCTGGTTTATTACACCATGAGTTCAGCACACCAAACTACTTGACCTCTTGTTTCTAGTCTTTTACTCTTCAGGTTAGCACACATTTGAAGTGTGGCCAAGATTACATACTCCTTTTGCATGCACTAGAGATTGCCCAGTAGTGACCTCTGTGCCCAGTTAAAGTCTGTACTAAAAAATGACCGCATGTTGCTAGGGATTTCTGCCTCGTCCTGCTTGGCTGCCTACTGAGGAAAACCGGGCAGGTAGTGATTACTAACAGGTTGTTAAATGCCTTTCAAGGAACAGGATGAAAGAACAACTTCAACTGGTGCACACTGCGGTTGGTTTTCTTCCAGGCCAATGGTTAGGCATGTAAGATAAACACCAAGTGCGACATGTTTGATCCGTGTGATTACAGCACTGCTGGGGACCAAGAGGAATGGGAGAGCAGGGAAATTTGCCCACCTGACAGGGATTCATGGCTGAGGCAAAGTATTATACCAACAAAGCACTTCCGGACTGTTAGATCCTCAGGTCTCCATGCTGCATGGTTTTTCTGGGCTGGGCATTATTGCACTGTGCAGTGATGCAGGAGTGCTTCAGTGACTGTAAATTTGGTGCCCTTGGCAGAAAATTCAGAAGTAAACAGGTCCTCCTCTTTGCTTTCTGACTCTTTAAAATGAAAATATTATTTCAAAGATCTTTTCTTTCCTAGTTCTCAATTCCTCTGTTGACACCGGAGATTTATCATAAGCAAGATAGGGTCACGAGCAGCTCAGGTAGTGGAGGGAGCCCTGTTCTGGAGACAGAGATGGTTTCTGACCAGGCAGATCACACATTGTGCTAAGCCATCTCTGCTCCTCTCTCAATGCAGCCCAGGCCCAGACATAGGGTGAAGTAACCATGCAGACGTGTACTGCTGCTGAGATGGTGCTGGCTGGGGAGGACAGCAGAGCTGGACTTCAGTGAATTCTCAGCTGTTTAACTTTCTAATAAATTGCATCATTATGGTAGGCCAAGAAGTGACTTGGGGCTTTCAGGTGGGAAAGAGACCTGCAAATACCAAAGGACTACTGCTGCAGATTGTGAGGAGGGAAGAGTGGATGGGAAGGGAGAGTGGACAAAGAGCTATTGTCTACATGGATGGGAAGGAATCTAAACAACCTATCAAAGAGAGGGAATGGATGTTTTGCTCTTTATTTGTACATGCTTTCCTGCTGTGTTCTGAGCTTCTGACTGCATTCCCTTCTGTCAGGCAAGATATTCCTCTTTGTAAACAGCTTCAGGGAATACAGTCAGATGTTTTAGACAAATGGGTGCATTCAGTCTTCTGGGGTTTCAGGATGCAGATTTAGACCATTCTATTACTCATTTAGTTGCTCTAAGTACCCTGAACCATAACAATCTGACAGCATGGCAATGTAGTCAAATACACCCAAAACACTAGTGGAATACACAGCACATGCTGTGAAAACCTTTGCAGAATTCAGAGACTGCATATTTCCACCTAAGGCTTGCATTTTAACCCATTGTGTGGTTGAGGATAACTGAAATTTGAGACAATGTTTTCCAGCAGTTTCTCTTCTCTTCAGTTCTGAGATGGCTTTTCACTCTGAACCCTGCATCATCTATGCCTCCAGAATGCAGGAAAAATATGCTTAAGAAAACCAAAAACCAGCAAACACTGGACTTTGCCCCCGTGATTTTCCTCACTATTGGTCTGGTTTACACTTCCTAACACCACCCATTTATTTTCTCCTGGCTGTTAAAGCTCCTTTTCTCTCTTATTCCCTCTTCCTACAGCACTTTCACCCTACAACTGGTGTGGACAGCTAAAATGAAAGAAAGAAGAAATGAATGGAAAAAGATGAAAGACCTCTACCAGGAACCTCTTACAAAAGGAAATTTGAGGTACCTCTGTGTTATGAGGGTAAGAAGGTGTTTTGAGAGGTCTTCTATCTTTGTTTTTATCGTCTGTCAGACAGACAATAGCAGAACTAAAGTATTAGTCTGAAATAATTCCTGGGACTACATCCCTCAAACCTTTACGGGGTGGTAGCATTCAAATGGGGCTGACTTCTCCCAGTCTCTGCCAGCCCCATTTGAATGGGAACCTCTCATCCCATTCCCAACAGCAGGCTGAGCTACGTGAGCATTGTTTCAGCAAAGTAACTCCCTTGAGCACTTCTTGTCCCCTTTGTGTTGATTTGATTAATAGGCTGGACTGAGCAACATCATCTTCCCAGAGCAACCTGACATCACTGGGAGGGTGCAATGGCTGCTTTCCAAACCCTGCAGCAGGGAGCACTAGGGCACAAGAGCTGACTTACAGAATTGTCCTCATATGCAGTGACAAAGGAAGCAGGGACATCAGTCACAAAGAGACCAGGGCTTTGACAGTGACAGCTGATGATCTACAGCAGTTGCATTTGGTTTGCAGTCAGTTTATGCTACACTTCAGCTGTTTATGTGTCTTTTTGGGATTTTTTTCTCTTTTATCATATCCACGGAATTATGCACATTGTTCCAGTTGCTGTGTATATTTCAGCCTGAAAAATTGTTCTCTTTCTAATCCCTGGTGGCCTGCTAAAGCCCCAAAACAAGCTGCAAGGATTAATTCCTCCCCAGATAAGATTTTCCTAAACCCTAACAGATAATTTGTTTGAAGTTTAATTTTAGTCTGTTATTACACACACAGGCCTTATCTTCATTCAGAGTCGTTAGCAAAATTAAACAAGCCTCTGCAAACAGGAAAGGGAAGCATGAAAGAGCCCTAGCACATAAGTGACACTCAGAGTTAAAGGTACTGATGGTAGGCTTATGCAGTGCTGGCAAGTTTGAGCCCTCAAGGGACTGGTGATTTGTCATGCTCCTCATGACCCATGAAGCAGGGCTACATCCTCCCCTCTGGGATCTCATGATGCTCAAGCCGCCTCTGCCATGATCCATGATAGGGTACCTAAGCCCTGCCCCTCCTTCTAGTTGACAGGATACCTCTCTCCATGCTTTCCCAGCTCTTGCCCTTCTCCCTGCATTGCAGCAGCTCTGAGTTTGCTCCCTTAGATGCTGAAGAAATTACAGCAGTTGTGCTAAATGGAACAAAGAGAAGAAAAGCAAGACAACATCACATGTTGTGATGTGAAATGTTCACTGAATCAGTGATACCACTGATTGAAGTCTATCCTAACTGCTTTGCACAGTGGATCCATATCCCCTCCAGTGGGCTGAGCTCTTCCCTTCTATCCATCATGAGACAAAAGCGAGGGGAGAAGATTGTCTCTCTATTGCACCACTCTGTAAATAGGATCTGGGCCCTCTGTCTCAAGGTATAAGAGGGTGTCAGAACACATTAGCACTGCAGTGTACTTCTGATCAGGTGATGTTTAAGGGAATATCTAGACAGCTGCTACATTTGTGCTATTTCACCTCAGTCAACAATGTCTGAACCAGAGCTCAGCTGAGAATGTTGTACTTCACATATAGTCTTGTCATTACAAAAAGCTACTACTCTTTTCAGGAAGTGTTCTGAAAGTCTCCCTTCTCCAACTGCAGTTGTATAAAAATTCCAGATCTAGAAAAGAGAAAAGGGACTACTATTACTGGTGACTTTAACCAACCTGGAAAAGGAGCAATGCTGTTGGTCTCTGCCTTTAAATCAGTTTCTTTCTTCTTTAGCACCCAGGTCCCTCTAGAGAGTACATGAGTAATTCTCCTGCACTGGAGCTGAAAGGGATACTCAGAGCTCTTCAACTTAGGCATATGATTAGGTCTCAGGACAGGATGCTGAACACCTCAGTTGCATTTTCTACTCTTCCCCAGTCCACAGGTCCATGATCAAGTCACATAGGGCTAGACTGAGAGAAATATCAGGAGGATGATAATATATCCCTTGAGCAACCAGCCAGTCTGAGGGCTGCCCTGACCTCTTCCACTGCTCTTAGGTAGAAGCAGACACCTCAGAAGAGATGAGAGATTGTGGTGGCCATTGTCATACTTCCTAATCATCCAGATGTATTATCAATGTAGTAATCTAATTTATTATTTTCCTAGAGGTATAAAAATAATTATGATTAATGGAATTGTTAATTTTTAAAGAAATTATTATAATTCAGACTCTCTTTGTAAATCAGTTGTACAAAAATTAAGCAAGCCAGTCTAGATTAAATTTGTACAGTAATCTCCCATCCACACATTCCACCTATATATAATAGTATAAATGCATTTATATATGCATTTATAATGCTTAACCAGCTATTTCCCTGGTTACAGTTCTGCCACATATGTTTTCAGGACAAAGTAAAAGAGAGTGAATATCACTAGTTTCTCATATTGCTCATAAACATGAAAAATCTAGTGTGTTTCTACCACAGAAATGAAGACTTGTTAATCCTTGTAAAGGCAGCCCTGTGACGTGGGAAATCCTGTATCTGAACACCAGTGTGAAGCATCAATAGAAACCATTGAATTCAGCCATTATTATTGTTGATGGAGAATTGACTGTGTCATTTCATTTAGGGCAGCCTGCAAAAAGAAGCTCAAAAAGAAGCCAGAAAATGTCTTCATTCTCCTTGCCTTATAATATGGGTAGGTCTGTGTCGAGTTAGATGGAACAGAGAACAATTTTTCTCCTGGTTAAGTATTACACAGCAAAAGAACAAGAGGCAACAGACACAAGTTGCTGTAATGGACTTTCTGGTTAGATAGAATCACAGAACAGGTAAGGCTGGGAGGGACCCCATCAGGTCATCACTTTCTTCTATCATCAGGTCGAAGGGAATAAATTCATTCATAGTGGTGAAACACTGCCCTGTGTTGCCCAAGGAAGTTATAGGATCTCTGTCCTTGGAGACACTCAGAACTAGACTTCACAAAGCCTTGTTAACCTGACCTAACTTTGACATTTCCCATGCTTTGAGCAAGGTGTTGGACCAAATGAGCTCCAGCTCATTTTTATAGTTCTATGATTTTATGACAGGCACAAAAGTGCTTTTGATGCATTAGTTGACAAGGTTTTTTATACTACCAAGAGGGAGCAATATGTTTTAGTTTATAGCATGAATACACACACTATGCTGGAGGACTAAAGGCAGGACAAAAAATACCATATAGGCTTCAAATACCTACATGCAATTTCACAACTTCAGAGCAGCCTCCTGCTCTGGGTCATGAGTGTCGCTGTTCCCTAGAGGTTAGACTACATCTTTTGTAGAGTATCTGACAGACTGAGTTCTACAGGTAAAAGTGAAATTGGAAGTAATTAATCAGAATTATATTCTCGGGCTTTCTCCTTGCAGTAATTTTTAGTGCTTTGCCCCCCTTTTTTCTTTTTTATTTCCTGGAAAGTATATACTACCTCCAAACAGACTAGGCAGTATTATGTTCCTCTAAGAGATCACTAAAATCGGGCCAGTTCTTAAGAGATTATTGGCAACAGGTAACATTTCCATGTTATTTATTTCCATAATATTTTCCACAAAAAAAAATTTTGAGTGTTTTTTCTTTTCCTTGACAAAATGAGCTATTTTGATAGCACAATTATTGAAAGAAAAGTATCTATTTGAGTTTCTGTGAAAGCACTACAGCAAATCTAGCATTGCATGTGTGTTCCTCCTCAGCCTGCACAGTCATTGCAGCCTATTTGCTGTAAACAGTAACAGCATGTTGTAACTTCATACTGGGAAAAGGGAAAAAGCATTTTCAACAGTAGTCTGAGTAAAATTATAAACAACATAACAAACTGTGGAAAGACTCAAGTGGTGCTCTCTTGCTGAACAAAGACCTCTAAACACAGATAAGCAAGGTAAGGTACCTGGGTACCAGTATGGCTAGTACAGATAGGAGCTGAATCTGCATTTCCCTGCGATGGAACTACACATACCCTGTGACATGCAAAGCATGCTTTTCATAGACTGAAAGCCACTCTGATTCAAACTGAACATTGTAACTCATTCTCATTAGAATCAAGTTAGGTAACTTAGATTAGTCTCAGGTAACTTAGGTCTCCAAATCCAAGGTTCAGGTGACCAAGGAAAAGCCTTCCTCTGTTTCAACATCTTGCTTTCCTATGCCTCTAAACATTTGGAAAATATGAGCTAGTAGATAGATACTCAGGATTCAGAGACAAGGAGGCAGAAAACCCCTCAATGTTGTGACTCTGGTGAGCAGATGACAGGGCAGCAGGGAAATACCAGATATTTGGATTGCCACTGGTATTGATATCAAGATTGATTTCTCTTTATTTGAATTACTTTTTATAGATTTTTTTTTTAAATTCTGTACTAGTTATTTAGAGTCATAGCTAAACTGTTAGTTTTTCTAGGGAATCTGGTGCTCATGGTGATAGCACTGGACAGTCAACTATGTTTTCCTGAAAGCACACTTCAATAAATCTTTATGCCAACAGAGCTCTGGGACCAATCAAACCTTCATATGCTGTCCAAATAAACCATATTTTCAGACTTTTTGGGCTTGATCCAAAAGAAAAACAGTGCTTCAAACACCTCAGATGTTTTGGGAGGTAAATTCAAAACTCTCATCCTAATGTGGGGTCGCTTTTAACAACTTTATTTACAGAAGAAAAATTCTCTCTGATCGAGAGAATGATTCTGAAATCTATAATGAGATCTGATTTGTGTGGTTGTTTTCATCTGGGATTTTAAGACTGTTGGTTCTTATTTCTTCATGTGCTATTTATTTGTGTTCCCTGGCAGAATAAGCACAAGGTTCATTTACATTAATAACTCCTGAGGCTTGAAATGGCCCAATACTCTAATAGGACACCTCATTTTTATTTATTTTCTGTGGCAGTGTATTTTCCCCCACTGGTTACTAACTGCTCTCATCCTAACATTATGCCAGTATAAAACTTGGGAGCTGATTTAAATCACTACCTTAAAAAGAAAAGACAAATGGTAGCTGCACTGGCAGGCATGAACCCAGCAGGTGCAACAGGGAGGTTTGCTCCCACATGGGGCTCTTGCTGGTGTGGTACTCACAGTCCAGGTCCCACACACCAACACAGCCCTGCTGCCCACAAGATGTCTGTGGAAGAACATCTCAGGTGCAGCCTGCATGGGGCAGGATAGCTCTTTGCCTCTTATGTAGATAAGCCATAGGGTAAACACTATCCTGTGGACTGGATGGAAGTTTTTCCATCCTTTTTTCATAATTTGCTTTTTCCCATATCTTCTCCTGCCATGTTTAGTTTTTGTAAAATTCAGAAAAAGTATGATGTATGTGGAATAGATCCTTGAGCAGGGAATATTTAACAGAACTGGCAATACTACTGCTGCTCACTTGGAGCCCAAAAATTATGAATCAGACCCTTGAAAAATCACAAAATCCTGCCATTTTTCACTCACATGTAGGATCATGTAACACCCCTGATTCTGTGTGTAGTTTGCACAGTGTTCAGCTTGTTCCTCCATGCCAAGACCACTGCACATGGACTAGGAGCTGAGTAGCTTTGTCTCCAGCATTCTCCTGAGAATCTGCCTCTCTCCTCAGCTTTCCTGTACTGCTTTCTCCTTGCTTGGGAAGTGTTTAGTGCCTGCACTCAGAATTGCTTGCTGGTAGATAATGCCCTAGGGCTTTGACTCTGCCACAGTAATGTGCTTTCAGCTCAGCTTGGCATCCAAGTTGCTTCTGCACCCTTTGTAAGTTGTTAAGGGGCTGGTTCTTTCACCCGTCAGCCTCTGCTCGGCAGTGTTTTAGTCTCTAAAGGATTAAAATCACCATTACTCTCCCTCTTCCTCTGCATCATGCCTGTCCTTCACGCCTTGTGCTGCTTGGAGAGCAGGCATTCCCCACTGAGCCATCCTGCAGCTGCACACCAGCCCCACTACCTGACCTGGTCTGTGTGCTTGGACTGGCCATGCCTTGCATCACATGTTTGAACACACCTCTGGCTGCTGTGAAAAGAGGGTAGGTCGTACACCTGTGGGTCAGGTGTATGAAGGCAAGAATCACCCCCTGGCTTTTCCCCAGGAGATAGCTTCCTTTTCTTTTTAGCCCTTTAATTTTCCTTTAATTTTCTTTTTTTTTTTTTTTTTGGTCCGTTGAGGTGGAGCCAGTATTTGTCTTCATGCGTTCAACTGTTCCCATTGTATTCTCAGATAGATGTTCAATGCACTTGGCTTAGCTCAAGTCTATACTTTTTACATCCCTGGCTTTTTATGGTAGGTATTCATCTTGTTTGGTCAATCCTTGTGCTGGCACTAGCTGACATTTTTTGAAGTCCCTCCTCATACACCTGACCCACATTCACAGGGAGCAAAGTGAATTCTCTGTGAGGGCTACGGGTCATCTGCTGGACCCAGATCTTGTGGATCTCTCCTGGGAAGGTGATGGTCAAACAGCACCCTGACAGACCCATGTTTGTCACACACAACCTGTGCTTACACCTCACTGAGCATGGGGCTCAGTCTGCTGCCACAGTTACTCTTCTGGTCTGAATTTATCCTTGGCTTGTGTTCCTGGAGGCTCAGGTAGGATGTGCTGTAGTGCCTCACAAGTGCTCTACAATGGCTTCTGATCCAGCTGCACATGCAGCTTATGCCCAAAAGTAACTGTCAGACTTATACAAGTGACAGTGGTCCTCACTGCCCTCTCTTGAGAGAGACTGGAACCACGGGTTGGGCAGTGGTGGGTCTGGGAATTCAGGCAAGGAAAGATTCTCCAGTCCAGAGTTTAATAGTTATGAAGTACTTCCTCAGTCAGGCCCTGCTCAAAGGCAGGCAGGCACCTAAATAAAGTCATATAGTAAAAGGGCCCATATAGAGTCAAAGAGAAGAAAGAAAAAGAAATGCAAAGAGCAGGAGAAAAATACAATGCAACAAAACCAGGGAGATTTAGAGTAGATTCATTGTAAAGAGGGAGAGGATGGGAAAGGGAAGCTGAAATCTAGAAAATTACTCAGTAGGCTAATAAAGAGCATGTTCTCAGGTCCTTCAGTTAAACCCTTATACTTTTATTTAGAGTTAAGATAAGGAAGGTGGACTTGCCAGCACATAACAAGCTACTTTTTTTTTGGCTTTTCTCTTAGATCTTGTGGATCTTTCTGTATTACTTGTGGGCTATCTCTATAACACTCAATTCTATGTAACCATGCCACAGAATGCAAAAGCTTTAATAACTCCTGTCTCAAAAAGAAGAATTGAAACCTTGGCTTTTCTCAAGTCAATGAAAAAACTCTATTTCACTTCAGTGAGAACTGAGGATTTCATCTCAGACATGAAGATTGTTCAATACTGAGACTTCTGTGAACTTCAGGTCATCACCAAAGCCAAATCTTGGGATTCAGTTTTTTTCCCTAGAAGCTAATGTAAGTTGGCAGGAGTTTCTCCCATTCCTCATAAAGCAGAGAGGCTGTTCCAGGGTTAGTAAAAAATAAGCTGCAGTTCTTCTTACTTTGAAGAAGAATTTCTCTGTGTGATGTAGCAAGGGTAGGTTTCACAAAGGTGATTAGAAAACAAGCATTTGTACACAGGAGTTTCAATGAGGACGTTATCTCCTTTAATCCAAGAATTCTCTTTTTTCCTGGCTGCTAGGGAGCAGCGCTTTACAGACAAACACAAAGGCAAAATAGCCATGTGCTCCGAATAACTTACATTCAAATTAGATTGACAACATAATGAAAGCTTAATAATGTTATATTTGGAAGTCATTGACAGAAATCATCCTCAACTCGTATCTTGAGAGGATAGTAGGATGAGTGGTTATCTATGCCTCTGCTACTCTGCTTCTTCTTTCACAATCATTTTCTTTTCTCATCTTGCCCGGCACTCTTCAAAAATAGCCTCTTTAAGATATGAAATTTATCTTTATTCTAAAAAAAAAATCCTCCTAACTTTCTGGATGGACCCTTATAATGCTCCGATAATGTTTTAGAGTTGGTGTACTCAAATCCTCACTGATATCCAGGATGGGTCTTAAATCACACATTATATACTCTTATCCACCAATACTCCGCTCTGGATTTACAGTTCCAGTTAAAGTTAGATCTGTGAAGGAAGATGACATCTTGCTGCTCCCTATCTTTTTAAAATACCAAATCGATTTAAGGGTTTAACTTATTGTTATAGTTTATCCTGAACCTTCTGAATCAGTTCATTGAATTTTAGCTGTAGCTATATAAAATTCTATACACTGAAATTGTTTGGCCATACTGAGAATGTCTATGCCATGATCCATCACTGCCACTAACTGCCAGCAATAAAGAAATCCTCCTTTATTCTCCATTCATTTAAGTGAATCTCTAAAACTACTATTGAACACTAGGAGTACATCTTACTAGGTTTTATTTTTTTTCCTTCTTCTTTTAAAGAGCACTTAATATTTACCTGAAAAGCATTTCATTGTTGAGTGTCTTCAGTAGCTGCCAAAAAGAGACACTGAGAAGACCCAACGAAATACAGACTTGTAAGACCGACTGTAGTAGTGAGCAAGATAATGGAAACATTTAAAAGGCAGATTACAATTCATTTAGGAATGTGATTTAGTAAAGGGAAAGCTGCCTGGTTCTGCTAAAAGAGGATCATGTATGACAAATATATTAGGGTCATTTCAAAGCATTGCTGAATTGATAAAGATGAAATCGTTGACACAATTCATCTAGATTTCGGGAAAGTATTTGTTACAGACTGCACAGGAGATCAATTTACAAGGTCAGAAAGCTGAGCACAGGGGACAGCTCTTGAAATGGAATACAAATTGGTTGAGGCACAAGAAACAGATGGTGTCAGTAACATGAAACACTTCATGAGGTGCCATGAGGTACGGATTTGCCCGAACGCAAATACCGAATACCACATGACTCAGGTCCCAAATCATTTGTTGCGCTAGAAACGTGGATGTGAGCAGGTCTTCACTGCTTTGGAATGAAGAGACTTGCAAACCACTCTAGGGTGATTGATTGAAAACAACCCCAAAAATGCAAATCATGGTGGAGAAACCCACGCAGTAAATGCACTTTCCAAGTCCCCTATGGACAGCAGAAAAATGCCTAAAATTCACAGGTGATTAACCACTTCTACCTGCTTTTTAACACCATCTGTGCACCTTGTTAAATACCAAATTGAAACAGATACATTTTCCTGGTGTGTCAGAATCTATCCAACCACTAAAGTTTAAAAAAAATGACATTGTGCTGTTAGTGAAACCCTTGCACAATGCAGAATTGTAAGTACAGAGCACACTCTCCATCAGCAAAATGTCCAAGCAAGTACCTTAATAACCAGGCTTTGACTTCTTCTTACTGAGAGGAGTTTTTTCTCCTTGTTTTAGGAATAGACTGAGAAACAGCATAGAATTGAGTACGACTGAGAACAGCAAGCTCACAGGAGGGTTCTAAAAACCAGCAGTGTTCCAATAAAGACTCATTCTCTGTGTACACAGATTGGCTCAAACATGAGATGAGAGGCCACATAACTCAATGCACTTTGTTAGATGACATGTTATTGCTTCTCACAGCATTTAAAATTCCATCACAGAACTTCGCTTCTAGCCCTGAGGTTGCTTGAACAGTGTGATGCTTTTGGACCACACCTCCAACAATGAAAGCATTAATTAATTTTATTTATTCCACCCTTTAAATGTATGTATTTCTAAAAGCAAAATACTTCTACTTAATGAGAATATTGATTTAAACCTTGAAGTCTTTGACAGAGAAAACTCTTTATGAAGAAAATATTTTTGGCAAAAACATGTAGAGTTTGACCTATTCAGCTGATATCTGAGTGTCTTTGTCTCTTTATTTTTGGATACCATACCAAATTGCTAGTACACACTCACAAAACTACTTCTTGTGTTCTGCTGGCAGGTTTCAGGAATCCCACTTTAAAAAGACAGTAGAAGTAAACCAGATGGCTAAAGAAAGTACCAGAGATATGCATGACATGTACATGTTTTTTTTCATTCATTTCAGTATGTTTGGCTTAAATTGTGATTCAGAAGCTGTTTCATAATTTTTATTTGTCCCTACAAGCTGCCTCTGGAGAACAAGGCAAGGGCCAGGGAGGGACATTTCAGCCTGTGATTTCTGCCCACCACTGAATACAATTTGGAGCCCTCAGCCACTACTTTATCTAGTTTTATGGAGTTCTTCTTGGTACTGACTTTTGATGCCTCCATGATTTGTCAGAGTGAATTAGTAAACATACCAGCCACATACTACCTCTCACTAGGACCAGGAGATTATATTTGAAATTGATTCAGTGACCAACAAACACGATGAAAAAAACCCCCAACTTTCTCAGTGAAAGGAAGGAGTTTATTTTTAAAAGAAACAGTAACAAACCAAGAACAAAAAGGAAAAAGGTATAAAATTCAAAGGTCAAGCAGTATTAAATAAATTAAATTTATAGATCTATTTTCACTGGAATAATAATTTAATAAGATCATAATCTAATCAGTTAAATGGATAAGCCAAGTGAAATTCTGGAGTAACATTACAACTTGTACATAATATCTACATCTTGTCCAGAGCAGTTACAGGGGAAGCATATACTTGCAAAATGCCCCTAAGCAACCTGGTAGCACTAGGTACAAGAGCAATTATCTGACATTGAACAATTAGAATTCACACAGGAAAAAAAGCAGGTGGTGTATGTAGTGTCCCACATACAAGATAGAAGCAGGGGCAAAGAAAAGAGACAGTCAGTCTACTCCAATGGCCCTTGTGATAATTAGGTTCTCTTTCTTTCATTTGATTTAAACCTGGAGCATATAAACATTACTTCTGTTAAATCTGTTATACTTTTATAACTAAGTATTTATATGGAGAGAAGTTATGTCCTTTCTATTACACTCTTATCTGGGATGAGAAATAAAGCTTCAGCTCCTTGATGCAACTGCTTTTACTAACTGGACAAGTTTCCAGGGAGATAAGAGAATGCTCCCCAAACTTCACTTAAAAAAGGCTGAGGCTGAAGTCCCAAAAGCCTGTGTAATTTGAACATAAACCAGGCAAACTTGCCATTGCCATTCTAAAGCATGCAGTGGGGTTTGATGGGAAATTTCCTCAAGAACCCAGAGAAACTGCATGCCAAAGCTGAGAGATTTGGGGTTTTTTCCAGACAGACATTTTCAAATGAAAAATTATTTTGCTACGATATTTTCAGTAAGTTCTGTTTCAATTCCACTTTTTGCTCTTTGCCAGTGGGCTTTCTTTCTTCATTCTCTCTAAATTGACTAGAAAGAACAGGATCAAGCTGGCTGTACTTTATGTATCCCATCTTGTTCTTTGCTTACAGTCTGCTGAGTATTGACCACATATGTAAAGTGACGGTCTTTGTGCTGAAGAGTCTGGTAAGGTCACAGCAATAAACATCTCTACAATGGTCTGACAGTTTTCAGGAATTTGACATACCCCACCAGTTGAAAATTGAACCTACAAGTCTGAAAAATCACTCACGTGTCAGATTTTTATGGCAGTAGTGGGTCAGTCTTCAATTTCATAGAAGCAGAAAGTAGCATGAATTTCCTACCTGGATTTTAGTAAAATGAACTATTTTTTATATTTTTCTAGTGCACTCAGAGGAACATAAAATGCAGTACACGTTTGCTTAGTATCCATCAGTTGTGCCTGTCTGAGTCACTTGACAAAATATTTTCTCTATCTTATACTCGATTTTGAGTTACATCAATAGCAAGAAAATTTTAAAGAAAATAATAATAATGCAGCAGGGCAGTGAGAGACTTTCAAGTCTCTCTTGAGAGACTGTCTTGACAGGAGGAATTTGATGCCTCTGGGAAAACAGAATTCATTTACACTAACTCTATTGAGCTGTAATGACAAGCCTTAAAACAGGCTCTGAGATGTTGTACTTGTTTTCTTTACTGCTATCTTTCAGTTCCTACTGAGTTTTCCTTATTCTTATGGTGTGGGAAGAGCCACAAATTCTGCTTGTGAACATAACTTGTTACTAATCCCCACATGGTTATTTTCTATTACTAGGACAGAAAACAGTGCCAAGATTTTCCAATACAGCCTAGATCAAACCAAATATCTTTACAGATGCTTTTAGAGAACTTAGAACCTTCTTGTCCAAGTTGGGTTTGATGCCACCAGCATCTTGCAGAGCCTCATCCACAGCCTGGTGTTCCTGGGGGGCTTCACTGAAGATCATACTTGGTGTTAGGCTAAGTATGTCCACAAAAGAGAGTGTTTGAACTGAACAGTTCCATGGAATGAGTGTTTGCTAGCAATTTTAGGGGCTGGTTACCTGCTCTAACACCTGTGCCCATCATCCAATCCATTTTTTTAATATTTCCACCATAGGCAGGATAGGAAGAATCCAATCAGCTGTTTTCCAATTAAAACTTTGGTATTTGGTGGCCAGAGGTTTCTTTCGACAGAAGTGTGCCTAAGAGTTAGATGCTGAAATATCACAGGGCTTTGGAGAAACCAGGCTTTAGAACAAAATGATTCAAAGCACTTGCATATGAACTTATGCATAAAATATTACTACTAGAAAAGCTATACAACAGAACATTCTTGATTCTTTGGATTTTCAGTGACTCAGAAAATCTCAAAGTTAGGACAGTTCTCTTGGTTATATGTGTTTGCTCATTTCCAAAATAATTTTGTTTCCAAACTTGCAGTCTCTCCTCTGCCCCACCATCTTTCAACTTTCCCCTCAATTCTCTCCATGAGCATCCTGCCCACTACCTGCACTCCCTGCTCTTAACTGCTGCTTTGCCTTGGTTTCCCCCTCTTCTTTGGCCAGACCTCACCACCAAGTTTCATCCTAGAGTTGGTTTGTGCAGATCGTAGTCTGTTCCTGTCTCTTCCCCAAAATTCTTTTTCCACTCTCTCAGCTTAGAAAAAGCAAAAAATAAGAGGAAAATAAAGACTGGCTCCAATTTTAATGATACAGGAAGCATCTAATACACAAAGGAAAGCAATAAATTGAAAGTCTAAAACCATTGAAAAGAGAAACACCATCACTTTAGTGATCTTAGTTGTTTGCCTAAGATGTGTCCTTCACGGACTTGACTGGCCACAAAAGGATTCAACACAAATTAATAACTGCTAAACTGCTTCTGATCTGCAGATTGTATTGTCCTGCTGACAGATCATGCACGGTGAAGTAGAAGAGCTGATACAGGATAGTGAAAACAGCAATGAACCTGAGAAAATTGAGAAGGTGCAGCTGTTATATAGATGGACAAAAAGCAGCCTCTAGAAAAGGAAAGGCAAAAGTGAAAGAAAGAAAAAATTATGGGAACAGACAAAAGTTAAACATAATGATAACCCCAAGAAACACAAAATCCTTCAAAATGTATGCATGAAGTTTTGAGCATGTGGTTATCATCAAATAAGCAAGAACATGTAATAGAATAATGCCAATATAAATTACCAAGAGTACAAAATGAATGTTTTATCTTTGATAGGTTATATCTTCATTTAGAGGTATTTAAATTCTGATTAAATGGGACCATGAAACATCCATGGAAAGTCAGATTTAATTATCCTTCAGGAGGAAAGCACTACATGTTTTCATTATGTTTCAATTATGTAGCCTGTCCAAATCTTAAGGATTTACACTAGGTTTTTACTCATATATTTCCTTACAGTTGGACATAGATATAATCGTGATGTTAGTGCAGCACACAAATGTTGACAAAAAGAGGAAGAAAAATTTGAAGCAATCCCCTTATTGGCTTACCTATGGATACAAACCCAGGCTATTTTCTTTCTTAATTTATGACAAAGACGCTAATTTCTGAAAGCAGTGTTTTAGAAATGTTGATTAAATCTCCTACAAATGAAAACTGTTGTATAAATCTCTTACATATGTTTACCTGAGTACTTGCATCAATGAGTCACATTATTTTAGATCTGATTCTGAATGTGTAATTTGTCCAGGCCAAAAAAAAAAGTTTTTTAGGAAGTCTGGAGCTTTCCTAATGAAATGTAAAAAATGCTTAGAGAAGTGGAGGGTAATCTGATGAAAAGACGATGAAATCAAGATACTGAGGGAAAGACTGATCACAAAGTAGAATTGCAGAGAAGGAAGATGAAACACTAGAAGGAGATAAGTTTATCTAGGAAATGTATAGAGGAAGAAAGCAGAGAAGATAACAGATCTAGAAACAAAGACAACGGGATGGTAGCTGAAGAGGAAGGCTGAGAGATGATTTTTTTGTCTCAGGCGTTCACTGTGTTCTTCTAATACTGGCAAGGCAATGGTGCAAAAGCAGTTCCTGTAGAGGGCAGGAAAAAAACCAAGACACCCTGTTAGTTTTGCAACTAAAATAGCAGGCTAGTACTCCTGAAACCTGCAATTTTGCTCCCTGGTTTTGTTTGAAACTTCAGTTTTCTTGAGCAAGGCAATCACTACTCTCTTCAGTTTCCTATTTATAAACTAGGGTGATAGTATTTCTTTTCTGTCATCTTCTTCTTAACTTGGTTGTCTGAGTTACAACAGGACCCATATCTCAATCTGTTCCTGTGCAGAGGCTGGCAAAATGGCCTGGCTCTGACTGGGACTGCTACACTGGGGTTGTACAGTAACCACAGTAAGGCAGAGAGGAACAGAAAAGCCAAAGAAACTGACAAAAATCTCGATATCAGAAACCAAAAGTGATTACTAAGAAATATATATTTAGGTTATTTTATTTTCTTTCTGATCCTATCAAATGTACTCAAGGCACATTTCAGCTTATTTTTAATTTATTCCCTTGAATCTTACTTTTACTTCAAAAGAAAGTGGTTATTCTCATACAAGAGCTTGGGCTTTCTGAAAAACACCAGCTCTCATCAGCCTTTTGATAAAATCATAAGAGCTGAAAACATTGAGAGTTCCTTTTGTTTTAATAACCTCTCTTTCTTGAATATTTACTTCTCATTTGAATATTTACCATCAATAAAAATTAAAACCTTATGTTTGTGAGGAGCATATTTGGGATTAAAATGAGTGACATCCCTCAAGAATGAAGGCTTTTGAAGGGTTATCTTTCTTAAAGCAGTACTCTTTCTGCAAGAGTATTCTGAGTCCAGCATGCTACACAACCAAGAAAACAAAGGAGAGAAATTCTGTAAATGAGAAGCAGAACTGGGAAAAAGATTCTGTTTGGTTCATCTGCACTAGCAGTTGTATAGCTTTAACTATTAACAACACAAAGAAAATGATTGAGTTTCTAACATCATTAACAATTCTTTAAAGTGGTGGTTTAAATTATAGTTCTTGTTAATTTAATTTGCATTATTTGCTATTTGCCTGTGCAAATAAGATGTTGTTTTCACAAACAGTTTGTTGAGAAGCCTGCAAGGAGATGCAAGATTGGGATATATCACCCACATGACAACATAAACCACAGAAAAATATGGACAAATAGCAAAGACAAATATAGGCTCTACAGCATTAAAGTTACAGAATGCCTAGAGATGAGGAACAGCTAATATGGGAAAAAATGGTTTATAATTTGGAGAAAATGTCTAAGCTAATAATTTGCAGGTGAAATGTATGAACTTTGTAACTATCCAACTAAAGTTTCATAGTTCCATACTAAAGCTAGCTGCTCTGCTGGTCTCCTGGAGTGCTTTTTTTTTTTTTTTTT
>VXBQ01011151.1:130912-223306 GCA_013400175.1 Phainopepla nitens
GTCACGGCTGCGCTCCGCGGCCACGTCTGCAGCCGGCCCGGCCCTGCTCGGTTCGCCGCCGCGGCCCTGCGCTGCTGCGGAGCACCGGCAGCGAGGGCCTGCCAAGCTCTCCGTGTATGAGCCGCCCTGCAGAGAGCAGGTTGTAGGCGCCGCTGCTGCTGCTGCTGCTGTGGCTGCTTTGAAACGGCCGAGGACTCCGTGAGCTGCGGAGATGGCCGAGGCCTCGGGCCTGGAGGAGCAGCGCAGCGCAGCTGCGCACCGGCCTGGGTGACCGGGCTGCCCCTGTGCCGTATGCCTTGTGTTCTTACTTCGCTTGAATCACGTATGAAAGGGTTTTGAGACCCTCTGGTGACATGGTGACGTTTATACTATGGAAGAAGAGTATGTAATAGCACCGTGCCCATGAGCCTCAACAGGTGGAGGATTTTCCGGTTACATGAATGGAAATTTTATTGCCCGCTACATCCCCATTAAAACATCCACAGAGTTTACAGGTACACATTTTCATGTAGGGTAAGTTACCAAACTCAAACTGACTTGAGGTCAATATCTTTTAAAGGATTATTATTGAAGACAAATCTGTTTATTAGCCAAACTCATGAAGTAGGCTGGCATGCTGATTTTTACATTGCATTACTGTAAAAAATAGTATTTTTATGCTTACAACTAGCAGATAAAACTTCTGTGCAAATGGCATTGGTGTGAATAAACCTGACTGAGGCTCCTGTCCTACCGTATGATGCACACTGTGAATTCCCCTGTTTTCAGGAGGGCTTTGCCTCCGTTATGTTAACTGAGTGTAAGACCTAAGGCCCTGACCTGTTAAAAAGATATTTGAGTTTAGGGTGTTGAACCTGTAACTACTCCTGTGATTTCAGTGAGGGTTTATACGAGTTCAGATCTGTGCTAGTACAGTATATCCAGAATTGGAGACTGTCTGTGAACACAGTACTTCCAAAGACACAAAATGATCCAGAAGAAAGTGAAAAGTGCACTTTCAGTACCATCCTGGTTGTGCAGTGTTGAATCTGACATCTCATTTCTCAAATGGAGTTTTATTTGGGATAGGGGTGATTTCAGATGGGAGACAAACACGAGGTATGTTCAGAGGAAGCGTTGCTATTTCTTGCTTTAAAAACTCATTTAGAATTACTTTGGAACTTTTTTACTTTTTATCTAGTTTAACCTAAAAACTCAGTCCTAAAATTGAACACTTACTTCAGTTTAGGGGCTTCCTGATTTTAGGAAAGTTTAATGACTGTGCTAAGCTACATTCTTGTAGATACTGAAACATACATATTATTTCTTTTTTTCAGGACAAATTAAAGGCGTAGTGACTTATATTCCACCTTTCCTTCCTTTCTCTCTGTTTCCACATCAGGCTTACAGCTTGTTTTTCTGGGTAAAGGCTGTGCTGTCAAGATACAGGTTTTGCTCTCTTGCCTTCCTCTTCCTTTGGCTGTTGTAATTCACTTCATGTGTTTTACCCATTAACTCCAGCATCCTAATGCGTCTGTGAGAAAGTGGCTCAGACTTCTGAAGTAACTTGTAAAACGTTTTTTGAATTTACCATATCCCTCAGTGGTACAGATTTTCTAAAGACCTCCTAGCTTCAGTGTCTGCTGGGTAATTTTTTTTGCCCTGTGCATTTCATAAAAATCTTGAAATGCTTTCAAAATACGGGTTAACACAGGCAAGAAAAGACATGATAACTCTAAAAAAAACTCTCTCCCACTGCAGGTGGTAGACAGTTAAAACATAAGATGAGGTTAAAAATCTTGGTGTAAAAGACCAGAAGCTGATGGGTTCAGACCTGTGGTCACATACTTTTTCATTTGCATAAGCCAAATCCTCCAGGTTTGAAAGGTAGGAGTAATTGAAATATTTGTCAAGGCAAGCATAACTTTTAAAACTATGGTGCTACAGCTGTTAAGAAAAGTGGTAAGGGTTCGTGTTTGGTCCTTACGCACAAACACTTGTACACACAGTACACACTTGCACACAAGTACTGTACGCTTGTACAGTAGGTTACCTTTTCATTTTTCATTAGAAAAAAAGAAATTTTTATGTCTGTTTCAGTCTTATTCTGTATTTACTCTTCTTTTTCCTTTTGGCTTTGGTTCCATTTCAGTGCCTTTTGCTCTGTACCTTTTCACATATCTTTCTGTTTTTATTATGCTAACCACTAACTTCTTGCTTGTTCTTTTGCCTCCATATTTATGTATTTTTCCACTTATTTTACAGCCACGCATATTTCAGGCCTAGTTTGCACCTGGTGCTCTGAACAATCTTTGCACCACATGTACCTTATTTAATCTAACTGAATAGGATGACGTAGGTAGGAATACTGACACAAAGCCAACTTAGCAAACACTGAAGGAGCATAGAAGAGTCATTATTTCCATTGATAATCTCACAAACTGGATGCAGAATAACTCACTTCAGGGGCAAGAATCCACATAAATTTTACCTGTTCTCAGCTAAGTTCACGTATTGGTGGTGGATGTATGGAGATATATATATATATATATATGGATAGCTGAAAGGTTAATTACTCTCGTGAGTTACCATGTAGTTTTTCTGCTTGGACTCTTGATTTTCATCTAACATTTATGTCACTCAGTGACCCACGTTCAGAATATTTAAAAGCTGGTGTAAAGTTGTAGGGTGAAGACCTGGTCAATAATGGTTTGACACAAGTTCTTCTTGTAGCAAGAACTTTCTTGCTGGTGGCCCAAGTCCTCCATAAACCAGTGATCTTCATAAATTTCAAAATACTATCCCAAGAGTACATTCCATTCCTCATCCCCATCCTGGAGTTGTTCAAGACCAGTTTGGATGGGAGTCTGAGCAAGCTGATCTAGTTGAAAATGTCCCTGCCCATGGCAGCGGAGTTGGAACTAGATGATCTTCAGGGTCCCTCAGATTTGCCAACTTCTAGAATTAAATCAAATGTCAAAATACTTCTCTTTCATTTGTCACCTCCCACACATTAGAGTGTTCAGTGTATGCTGTTTACAGCTACTCAGATGTGACTGTGCCTCCTAAAGTTAGTTTGAAGAGATGTAATTTCCGTTTAATTTTTCATTCATGAGAGGCTGTTTCTTGGTTGAGCAGTAGTTCTAGTTGAAATAGCTAGATTTCAACATGATTTCTAGACATGAGTTCTGAAGACAACCTAGCCTGCTTGTAATTGGCAGAGCACACCTATCATATTGGTTGCACAATTTTTTATGTGGACTGGAGAGAAGAGGAAGGAAAACTGGTGAGATTTTCATGTTCATATTATCTCTGTAACATTCTGTCATGTTTCCTTCTCAAACAAAGCGAAACCTCTGTGAGGGGCCCAACAGGCTTTGGAGCCACTAGTTTAACAGCTTTTCCTAATGTGGACAAATGCAGGGGCTGTAAGGAAGAACAAAGTGGAGCAGATATTCTTAAGATCTCTTGTTGGTTGAGTTGGCATTGTAATGACTTTGACATTTGGAAAATGAAATGAAAATGCTAAAAGACCTGGCACTGTGATTTACTGTGCTCCAGATTTCTCTGGAGCAATGGGCAAGTGCTGTGAAGACCTGCATGCTGGACTTTGGGGCAGCAAAACAAGTGGTTGCTTTTCATGTTTCCATGTTTCAGGTTGGAC
This sequence comes from Phainopepla nitens, assembly GCA_013400175.1. Taxonomy (NCBI): domain Eukaryota; kingdom Metazoa; phylum Chordata; class Aves; order Passeriformes; family Bombycillidae; genus Phainopepla; species Phainopepla nitens. The sequence goes on from VXBQ01011151.1 coordinate 134,556, forward strand.
TAAGAGACCTGCAGGGATGTTATGAAACAAAGAGAGAGAAATTAATAATATTATCTGATGCACAGCATAGGAAACTTGGGAGGGCCGGGCCACTTCACACGGTAGTGTTAACTACTGAACTGTGGTGCTCCTAAATGGCCAGTGAAGTTGATGTGGTGTAGTATTGCCATCGAGACAAGATGTGGTGTTCTGAGGAGCTGCTTATATCACTTCTGTCATCAGTTTGTGTTTCAGCAGCTGGGAGGCAGCCAGTGAAGCAAGAGCTGGGCAGGAGGGAAAGCAGAGTTGATATGGTGGGATAAAACCAAGGTCACTGCATTCTTCAGGTTTTATCAGAGATAAATCACATCAGGAAGTGAGATGGGAAGCAAATCGCCAGTAATTGTGTATTTCTCCGGGTCTGAGTGCTTGACTCTTTCAGATAAGTTAACAGTTTAATCTGAAGTCAAGGGGAGGAACATTATGGAAACACAGTCAACAAACATCCCAAACAGTGAGATTGCAGTGCATTTTGGGACCCATCAGTTTCTACAACAAAATTGTTTCCAAGAGTACAGCCAGGAAAAATTTGATAAAACTTAAGGCAGTTTGGTAGCAGTTGGATCTCTTGTTAAAAGAGGGTGAGTAGACTTCGTGTTTTCTCAGAGAGCATGGTAGATAATAGGTTTCTAGGCCCAATGTAATGTAGTAGCCCTTCAGCATTGGAGGACACAAGGCCCTCAAATGTTGAGAGAAGACAGAATATGATCCACAGTGATTCCAAAGCACAGACTGGAGATAGTATCTATGCTTCTACTCTCAGAATATTAGGTGTTTTCCATGACATTAATTGTCATTAAATACTAAAATATAGGCCAGTAATTTGTACAGATTAAAAAAAATCTGATAGGAATTCAGTGTGTTTTTTGGTTTAAAAAAAGAAAGTTTAAAACCTTGACTGTGTCCCAGCTTCATCAGATTATTAGACCATGTCTACGGAGTCATTAATGAGATCTACCCAGATTTGTCACTAAAAATAGCAATGGACAAATAGTAAGTGTTCAGTGTAGAGGGTCACCTTGGAGCAGTTACACTCTCCTGTAATGTCAGTCTCTTTTTATTAATTTCACTAAAGTAGTCATCTGGCTGTAAAGCAGTTCAGTAATGTAGGATGTCATATATATTCCTTTAATTATTATGATCTTCCTTGTAGCAATTACAATTTACTTTATTGCAGATAACAGCACACTGGTAGATAAAAATCCCTAGACAGATATGAAAAGTTGTACTTTGTAACTTTTAGACCGAGTGTATAGCAGCCAGTTCTCATTTAACTTTGTTTTTTAAATTCATAGATTCTTTTGCACCAATAATTAAAAAGAAACAAAAGACAATAAGAATATTTCATAGTGACTGTAGAGCATAACAGAATTCACTTGTTTGTCTCACTGATAGACAGCATCTGTGATGTGGGCTTTCCTTCAGTTGCAGGGGAAGTCTCTACATGAGTGAATGCCAGAAGCATCTACTGAATACTTTTTTACAGACTGGTTGAGAAAATTTGCCTTATTTCTTTCATTGCTCCAAAATGGCTTGTCACACTCCTATGTTCTTTTTGACAGCATACCAATTTTGTTGCACTTATTTGTCCATATAAGGGAAATCGCTGATGGGACTCAGTTATTTTCCTGACTAGAACCCATTTCTGGTATACAGTTGTTAGGTCATTTTATGGCCATTATTGCTACATTGTTTTTTAACATTCAGAAACAAATATATTGAATAGCCTCTTTGAGGTCTGTCTTTGTGAAATTTGGTTTTCCTTCAGTAATGGTAATGGGAACTGCAAACATAGCCCTGTTGAATAATCAGATTCCACAGAAATGCTCTGGCTTGATTGTTTCTTGTACCATAAACCCATGGAAACAAATTATTTGCTATTACTGGTTTTATTCTATTTATTTGGGAAAGTCAATATGTGTAAAAGACAAAAATTACTTTAAAAAGTCTTTTATGTGGTCATTTTTATAGAAAACTCCAGCTAGTACATTGAGGAGAGTTGCCAACATCATCAGTATATAGTTCATCTAGTTAAAACAGATTTTAAGCAAGGAGGCCATCATTATTCCTTTTCATTTAGACCTTTAACATTACTGTCCCCACAATCTGTTTATGGTTCGTTATCCTCAGGCTAATAGATAGTGGAGAATTCCCCAGCCCCTGCCAGTGCTGCTGTAAAAGGTGAAGCCTTCTCGTGTGCTCTGAGTGGGTCCTTCGTAGAGGGCTGTGACTCATGGCAGAAGCAAGATTTGTTTGCTGCTAGGTCTGTGTTTCCTGCTGGGTAAGTACTGGGCTTTACAGTCTAATCCACATGCTCAGGTTCACTCCTGGCTCTCATACATGGTTTCATCCAGCAGCACTTGAGGCAAGGCTTGCAGGCACCTGCAGGTTCTGTGGGTGTATAAGGCAAGACCTCTGGCTTCTTTCCACTCCGATGTGTGCATGGTATAGGCTGCTCTACTCCACACAGGTGTTGGCTGGATGGGCCAGCTTCATTCTTCCTGGATTCTTCCTGTTAAAGGAACAGACAGGCTACTTGGTTCAGGGCTTTAAGCTGTTGGTTTTTGGGGTTTTTTTAAGTGATTGTGAGGTTTGCTCTTACTCATTTTTATTTGCAACTACTCTATCAGGTTGTTGATATTTAAAAACAGTGTAGCAAAGGCTTATTTTAGAATTACTTACACAGGGGATGAAGCAGGGAGAAAAATAAGAGAGATTGACAAATATTTCACAGTAAGGGAAGGAATTACTTTATCAAGTTTGAAGCAGTTTACTATCATCACTTAGTGACAATTTTAAAGTTTAGCTTCTCATACCTTTCAGTCCTTTATCAGGGGATTTGACATTTGTGTAAGGTATCAGTAAGGACATAAGTACATAGGTACACTTGCCTTTGTTGATGCCAAGGCATCATAATCCAGAAAATTTATGGCAGGATTTCAACTTCAGTATTGCCAGAAATAAAATTAATCCAAGGTGGAAGTGTCCTTTTTCAGAGTTCAAATCCTTCTTGGAACTGCTTTTCTCATTTCCTTCTCACTTTTTTGCAACTAAGCATTTACCATTTTTGGAAAAGGTTGTCTGTACTAATGTACCAAGCTCACTTTTTCCTTTCTCATTGACTTGAAATTGAGGTTAACAATGTTAATTCCAAGCAAGTAGTACATACGAAGAATGATTTTTGTCCGAAAGAACAACATGACTTGAACAGTATGGAAGTGCTGATGCTCTTGCTTTGTGCAAGAGCCTGTAATGACAAAGTATTCGTGTCAGAGGATATAATGAAACTATAAATTGTTTTCATGACTGCTGTGGTATTTGGTCTCTCGCAGATCACATTCAGAAAGTATTTAGAACCACGTCTTATGTCAGTAACATCAGAAATAGAAATACATACTTTAGCATGGGCAGTGTCAAGTGATGGGTAATAAGAATCTGCTGATCAAACATCATGTTAAGTGAAAAAAGTTACCTGGAAGTTCTGATAGGTTACATTGAGGATGACATATACGTTAGTCTTCCTTTCAATGGGGAAAGGCAATGAAGCAGATCAGACTAAAGCAGAACAGCTAAGGTTTGCAAGTTCTGCTTTGCTTAGTGCATGAGCCCTTCACATGAGAAGTGGTGGCTGCAGGGGAAGGCTCATCTCTGCCTTCCCTCCCCTTTTAGGTGTTTGCGGCATTCCTGCATTATTTCCCATTTTTCTGCCTCGAATGAAGGTGAGCCTGCCGCTCACAGCACAGTATCACAGTATCAGTTAGCCTGCAGTATCACAGCACAGTTAAGTTTCTTTTAGATAAGGCATTAGGGCGTCACACTGTTGCATAGTCAAGGTAAATTTTGCTTATCATTCATGCAGCCCCTTCTGCTGTAGCACAGTTCCATTTCAGTGTCCAGCTGGGAAGCTGAGCCCAGGGGACATTGCTGGTAGTGGGGAGAAGGATGGCAGTGGGAAGTGAAGCAGGAACAATTGGTTGCTACTTGGGAGCTGGGTATTGTCAACACTTGTAGGAAAGGGATTTTGCAAATGCTTCTTCCTTCTAGCAGCCTTGTCAGGGCTGCTGGGCAAATTGCAAGGTTCCTCATGCTATTGCATATAAGGAAAAGAATGAGAAACTCAGATTGGTAAATTTTTCTAAGTCACAGTGGTCAGGTGAACATGTGGCCTTACAGATGGATTTCAAGCTTTCTGTATGAGGTATTTTCCCCATGATTGTTACTAATAAGTTCAGATGACTTGTGGCAGACTTAGATCTTGTGCAGTCTTCTTCTCACTTTTCAGAGAAGAACTTGAGCCTCTTGTATCCAGTACTGGCTTGGGTAGAAGTGGCTTGTTATATGTATGGGTTTTTTCTCTTCTGCAGTATCTGGTGTGCAAAAGGAAACTTGAAAGTAAAAAGGAGGCATTGCTAATCCTTTCCAAAGAGCTGGACACCTGTCAACAAGAAAGAGATCAGTACAAACTTATGGCCAACCAGCTGCGGGAACGACACCAGTCTCTGAAAAAGAAGTATCGGGAGCTGATTGTAGGTTGTTCTTTATGAAGACTTTATAACTGGGGGACAAAGGTGAACCTCAAAAAAAAAAATTGGAAAGAATTGGAAAAATGGCTGTTATGAAAATGTTTAGGTACTTGTCTGCAGTAGTCCTGCAGTTGCAGAGCCCTGATCATATTATTACTCATTTGTTCTGCATTGATGAGGCAGTGCTTGTTATATAGGACACAGAAACGCAGTGCATGCTCTAAAGAAATTAGTTTCAGTGATAATTCCATTTAAAAACTGACTGTGGTATTATTCCGCAGCAGCTTAATGTACCAGTGTGAAAATTAATGTAACACAAATTTGTAATGAACTGCTGTTCTAGAAGTGTAAACAAATCTTCAACTTGAGAAATTTTTTGAAGTTAGTATTACTGGTATTAATCAGCAGTATTTAAAAAAATAATTTGATAACATTTTAGTTAAAGTACATGTTCTACAATTAGATTCACAGAATTAATATAGTTTCTGGTTTCAGAAACAAGCTGCCAATAAAATCTATCTGTTTATTTGTAGGATGGGGATCCATCGCTTCCACCTGAAAAGAGGAAACAGGTAGGAATATTTTTTCAGCTGATGTTATTTATCTGCTACAAAAGTACTTGGCAAAAGAATAAAAATACTAATTAAGAAGTAAAAAAGCAAGTATTTCTGAATATTGAAAAGCTCAGTCTTTAAATTATTAAATTCTGCTTTTGTCTACACATTTCACTGTGAAATACTTGAACTATAGAATTTATGGCTATTGCTTTCATGTTCACCTGAGACTGAAATTGGTTAGTGTACAGAGACTTGAGATGGTTCTCCTTGTTGTTGTTTATTCTTCTGTATTGAGTCCTGTCACAAAATGGATTTGTGACAGGACTTCTCATACTTTAAAGTAAGCTGGGAATGCATTGTCTGCTTTCCATAATTGTTAATTTATTGTTGTGAGTGCTGTTTTCCATTAAGTATTCTCCCAGGCCACTTGAACTCTATGAATTATAAATGGTAAAACAGCAATAATTGCCTTTTACGGTTCCCCTGAAAAACTTTTTGCCTGCTCACATGCATTTTTGATCCTGGATATCCACATAGTGTGTCCCTGTTGTGGAATGGTGGTTGTCACATGTTAAAATTATCTTAATTTTTAGAGAAAAATGGCACCCAAAACTCAATGTGTGGAACAGGGAGATGAGGACAACCTAAAAGAACAAAAATTGTTGCTGTAATTGCTAGTTTTGGAAGTCTTTTAACTATGTTTAAAACATGGTTATTACATTCTGTTAATGGATCAGAAGTTTTACTCATCACCCTTTCCCTGAGAGTTTGCATGTAGTTCTTGCTGTTTGCTTAAAATTTTATGGCTTAGGGTTTTGGTTGCTTTAAACTAAACTTCCAGAGGCAATATAATGACTCCTTCAAGCACTTAAACAAATAGCTGCCAAGAAGTCAGTGGCTCAGTGTAGAATCATTTAACTTCTTCATTATTTAGCATTATTTATTTGCAATTCTGTTATTTCAACAGAATTCTCATAAAACTTTATGACCAGATACAAGTTTGTGCATTCTGAGTGTTGCTGAGGAATATCCAGTTGAAAGCAAAAAGCAAAGGAGTGTATGGATCATTACAGAGATAAGTAGGAAGGGAGATTTGCCATCCCATAGCTCTTCTAATTCATCTTTCATCTTTCAAAACAAATAAAACTGACAGTTGTTTCTAAAATACAGCCAAATTCAATCTAAATTCAGAAGCTGTGATTGTATTAAGTTTTGGCAATTTGTCTTACCAGGGCAAGTGCCTGGAAAACCTATAATAATCTACCTAGGAGTAATTTTTTTTTCCTGAGGAAGTTATGTATTCATGCTAGGTAGCAGTGAAAGAAAGAAAATCTCATCTTCAAATGGGGTCATTGATAGGTTCCCCCCTAGAAAAACATATATGTTAGGTTGTACAGTAGTAGACTGTTAGTGTACTTCTTGAGTTTTCCTGAGAAATGTGTCTGTAGCATACAAGGTGGATAACCATGAGTAGTTAGTGCAACCTTTCTGAAGAAGAGTATAGTTTTGTTTTGAGAAGTGCATCAGGGAATAATAAAAGAAAGTTATGAATATTTTTCCATTATTACGATACATACATTTCTTAGTATTTTCTCACCTAAGAAAGAGTGAAGTTCTCTCTCCCTTTTGTGCTTCTTCCATTCTCTTTTTTCCTGAAACCCTAGATATGTGCTGGGAGAAGTTTGAGACCTCAGGCACTTTAAGAAAGGAGACCCTGATCCTCCAATGAATTCTACCTGACACAGAAGTGCATACTGTTTTCATGGTTAGAAATGAGATGAAAACACAGCTTGCTTAACAACTTGCTATCTCTTGCATTGGTTTGGCACAACTGAGAAATTATTGCTTATTATTGAAATTTGAGTCTAGAACCTTAAATGTAACAGGTTTGTTGGAATTGCTGCTGTCTTCTCCTTCTTGTCTTCATTTTTCCCCTTTATTATCAAGTATGTTTGGTGGCTGCTTAAAATGTGTTGTTTTCCACCATGCCTTCTCATCCTGTTTCCTAGCACAGAATTTTCAATATTTTTATGGAAATATCATGTAACCAGGCATTTTCTGTCAGCAAGCAGCTAACTCGAAATCTGGTTTTGTAAAATTATTACTTAAAGGTATCTTAACATGTAGTGCTCTGTAGTGTTTTCCCTCTCAAAGCTGTGTTCGCATCTCAGATCTTTTCCAAACTAAACAATTCTATGATACTATGGTGATTCTGTCCAAAGATTGCTGTGTGTGTATTGCCTTCTGCCAACCAGCAGAAGCAGAAAATGAGAAATGGTGCTACAGAAATTTCTGTTTTTACTGTAATGTTTCACCATTAGTGTTGTTCACAGCTTTTGAGCTATCAGTGCTTTGCTGGCCTCTCATGCCTAACGCTCTCAAATGGTGTGGTTGAAGGTAGTTTTATAATGTCCTGTGGTGTCAGGTGTAATTTTTGGATAAGTAATGGAGGGGTGAAATGTTTTGGGACAATAAGAATTAGGAAGAGTGTGTTTTATGTTAAAATTCATTCAGACATGGTTGTGGTGGTTTAAACCCAGTCAGCAGCCAAGGCCCACACAGCCCCTCACTCACTGCCTCACTAGGGCTATCAGAGAGAGAATCAGAAGGATAAAAGCTATGGGACTTGTGGGTCGAGATAAAGACAGTTTTATAGGAAAAGCAAAAGATGCTCACACAAGCAAATCAAAATAAAAGAAGGAATTCATTCACAACTTCCATGGGCAGGCATGGTGTTCATCCTTTCCTGGGAGAGCAGGGCCCTTTCAAGCATAATGGTGACTTGGGAAGACAAATGCCATCACTGCAAACACTTCCCCCCGCCTCTTCCTCTTTCTTCCCCCGACTTTATATACAGAGCGTGATGTCACATGGTCTGGAATATCCCTTGGATCAGTTTGGGTCACCTGTCTTAGCTTTGTCTCCTCCCAGCCTCTCGTGCACTCCCAACTTCCTTGCTGGCACAGCAGTACAAAAAGCAGAAAAAGCCTTGGCTCTGTCTAAGTCCTGCTCAGCAAGAACAAAAATGTTTCCGTATTATCAGCCCTGTGTTCAGCTCAAATCTAAATCATAGCCCCATATCGGGCACTGTGAAGAAAATTAACTCTACCCCAGCTGAAACCAGCACAATGGTAAACAATACACTCCCCATTTTGAATGTTAAAATACTTCTCTGTCTACATAGCCTCTACTGAGCATCCTATGTAAGTAGAAATTCTACCAGTCTACAGTTCTGCAGTGATAAGTAGTTATGTAGTTGTATGCATTAACTGTGATATAGGACATTTTCATGGATGTTTGCTAGGTATCTGTTGGCCAGTGTTGCTGCACTGGGAAACTTAAAGGAAAAACATAGATTGGATTTCTAGCTTAATATATATTGCGTGTTATTTTCATCTACATTGCTTAAATTTTCAGTATATCTTCAGTTTGGGAGAAGCTTTGCCATTAAAACAACAAATCAGTGAATCCTTCAACCTTCTATTTGAAATGGAAGTTCTTTTAGTACAAATGAGATCCTTTGAATAAACAAAGATGAAGCAAAATGCATGGTTAGGAAAACGACTGTGCTGAGCCACGGTCCTAAATATGCTTTCCTTGATCTGATCTCAGTGAGACCACTCAGTTAGAAATAATGGGTTTGCACTGGGGCTGTGTGTCAAGAATAAAGCTGCAATGTATATGTCACTGAGGAGGCCTTAGATTTGTGTTTTAAATGTATAAAGAATCAAGTTAAATGGAACTGAATGCCACAAGACTAGACCACAGAATAGCTGAGGTGGGAGGACAGCTCTTGAGGTCAACTAGTCCAATCTTCTTGCTCAAACAGGACCACCTAGAGCAGATTGCCCATTTTCAGTACGGTTTTGATTCTCTGTGACTCCCCAGCCCCTCTGAGCAACCTGTTCAGTGTTTGGGTGCTCTCACAGAGAAAAGGGTGTGGAGGCAAGACCGTTCCTCACCTTCTTGCTGTCCTTTCTAAGGAGCCTGTATCCCTTCATCACAGCACTCCAGTTGTGTGAGCTATCCCACTGATTCTCTGTGATCCCAGAGTTTGTAACCCTGTAACTGCACAGTCTTCAAATTCCTCTTTTGTATTCCCCCTGCTGCGTGTGTTAGAGACCTCCGAGTGGCGTCTGAGTGTGCTGGTTCTGTGGTACAGGCTTAGGGTTTTCCTACAAGGCTGTTCTAAGGTAGTCTCCTTCTCTACATGCCTATGGTCAGAGGAATTACACTTGCTCAGTTGCTTTGTGAATTGCATGTCCTTTCTCTTGCCATCATCCCATCCTCTTGGCTTACTTACGTTATTCTAAGTTTCCGTATTCCCTCCCACATAATTTCAAGAGTAAAGCTCTCCTTTTGAAGTTCTCCAGCCTGCTGGCAAAGATACTTTTGCCTCATGTAGTCAACTGGATCCTGTGTCTCCCAAGCAGCTGTTGAGCCTGAGAGAGGATCCCCTGGTCATAGAACCATCTTTGAGGCTCCCAATACTGAGTACCATAATGTAAAGATGACGTACTCCCAGTACAGAACACAGCTTGATGGTTAATCTTCCTACTAGCCATAAAGTCCCACCAGAGAAGGTCACAGCCCTTAATGCTGTTGCAGTTTTCCGTAGGTATCCCAAGGTGATTCATTCAAACCAAGATTCTGACTGCTTCAAGGGCCGTTGGTATCACAGCAGCATGGTGCCCACTCGCCGAGATGTTGGTCAGACAGCTTGTCTCCTGCTAATGAATATGTCTGTGGGCATGACTTTTTGGGGCAGGCATAACATCAGAAAGACCAGAGGTTCCAGAAGGGATAATGCTGTGACATATCACAAATTGACCCATTTTGATCCCTTTCACTTCCAGCTTCTAGCTCAGTGTACTCGGCTATCACAATTCACTTCTGAAACAGAAGTTCAGGGATTACCTTATGACTGTTCATGACATCATCATAAATAATGACTAATGTGGCTATTTCTTGTAAATTAATGAATTCATTAAGTTTTGCTACCCTTGTGTTAAGGTGCAAAAGCTGCATTCAGAGTCCTGTGAGATAAAAATCTGTGGATAAAATATACTACAGGGTAAGGAATAATTTTGTATTTATCTCACAGTGTTGCTGTGAAGATTAATGTGATTTCCTCCTCTCTACAAGGGTTTTGAAGATGAAAAACATTATTCATGTGCCAAATGTGGACCAGTGCACTTTGCTTTGGTTTGTAGGTGCATGTATTTGACTCCCATAGCATGAAGTAGCAGTTGGAAAACAGTGACACAGTTTGTCCTTGCAACGCATATAAAGCAATATTCCCATGGATTTCAAAATGTGCTGGCTCCAAGAGCATAGCCAATAGAGAGAGTTTTGTTTCTGGACCCTGAAATTTTCTATTCCATTGGTCAGAGCAGGTGGTAGTATGTAAAACCTAGAACTTGTTAGCCATGCTAGGAGTCCTGCTTTGTGAAATGACACCACTGTTTCTTCAACAAATAGGTTTTGCACTAACACAGAATCATAGAGTCATTTACATTGCAAAAGATCTCTAAGACCATTGAGTCCAACCATTAACCTAATGCTGCCAGTCCACCAGTGAAGTCTAGGAGAGAAGAACTGCTCGTTCTAATAGATGTGATAGTCCCTCAGGCCTGTTGTGTACAACAGCTTCCTTTCTGGTTGCTGTGTGTTACCTTAATGGAATAGAGAGACACTTGTGTACACCTTATGCACACACCTGAGTACTGTCAATAAATATTCCATCAATTAGTTACAACACTCAAAATATTTAAGGGATTTTGATTCTTTTTGTGCATTATCTTAAAGTTTAAGATGTCTTCAGGAGCTCAAAATATTTAGGAGAGGATTTTCTTCTTCTCTTATGTCAAGTGACTGCTTGGCAAAGCTTTGATTTTTGGTGGTGTTTTTCAGCATGAAAATACAACCCATATTAAGTGTATTTTGTTTTGTATACCCAGGATTTGTAATTTTAAAAGTCTTCTCTGGTTTTTCATCTCAAAGAGAAAAATACAATAATTCTGGGATTTTATTGCTATGGGAGGTCATCATTTCCTATATCTCTGAGTGAACAGTGGTAGTTGGTAAGTAAAACAAGTTTTGCTGTATTAATTCAGCCATTGCAGTCATATGAATTCATTGGAGGAGAAACTGCACTTAAATTTGTGATCAGTCGCATGTGCTGAATGTTTCATCAAACCTTTTTCTGTCAGACCTATAATTCAGTGTTCTTCTTTGAAGGCATGGTTGGAACAAACAGAAAAGACTGTAAATTGCAATATAGGAGTATTTGTACTTAAAAAATACTTTTAAACTGTAAAGGTATGTTCTCTTCCCCCTTCCCATATTAGTTTCCCCCTCTTTCCCCCTTCCCATATTAGTTTTTCAGGTAGTACCCTAAAGGCAAAAAGTTCTTTTTTTATTTTTATTTTTTTCAAGTGTCAGATAAGATTTATGTGCGAGAGAATTGAGAACTCTATTAAGGACTGTTACTATCCATCATTTTTAAAGTGTTGTGAGGAAAAATAATGCTGTGTGTATATGTAGCTAGATTTGCAAAATGGTTAAAGGAGCCAAACTCCAGTGTAGTGCACAATGCCAGGGATGGCTATTCAGAGTTGCTGTTTTTTCTCATCAAGCCATTGGTCACTAGTGAGCAAAGATCTGTTGCTGCCTTACAGGTATTTACTGGCTTATGTTAATAAGTATTTATAGATATTTTTGTCAGTAGTTTTTGGTGCTAATCTGTAGCTAAAAGTGAAGTTCTTTTCCGTCTTTTATCCCAGGAAATGTTCTTGCAAATTTTAACAAAGCCTAAGTGGAAAGGATGAGGTCTGTGATCCCATCCTGTTGAATCTTTCACTCTTTGGACTGTTCTGATCTAACATGCTTTTTTTTCCTTTATGTAATAAAGGTAGGCACTTCCCACTTGGCACTCTCTGAGCCATCTTTTTCTCCTTTTTTCTTAGCTTCTGATGGGGTTGTTGGCTGTGGCTGCACTTGCATTTGGTCAGAGGAGAAAGGAATATGGGGATAGTGTCTTACATCTAGCACTGCAGTGGGGCTTTAGACTGTGCTCAAATCATGCTCCACTGAGAAGGTAGTTGGGCACTTGAACTGGCTTCTCAGGGAAGTGGCTGCAGCACCAGCCTGCCAGAGTTCAGGCAGCATCTGGACAACACTCTTAGTATATGGCTTCGTTTTGGGGTAGCTCTGTGAGGAGGAGGGAGTCGGTCTTGATGATCTCTATGAGTCCCTTCCCGGTATTCTTTGAGTCTATGGTACATGCAAGCTTCCCATAACAGATGCATGTAAAACAAATAGCTTGTCGTGCTGCAGAGGCTCCAGAGAACCTCCCAGAAACAGAATGTGGCTGGAGCTCTTGGAGCTTGTCTGACACTGGCCTGTTACAGAATGTGGCTGGAGCTCTTGGGGCTTGTCTGACACTGGCCTGTTACAGAGAGGGGGCTGAAGCAATACTTGTTTTGTATTAGAAACAGCTGCATTGACAGGAGGGTAGGAGAAACAGTGTCCACTGCTGCAGGTTGTTGCTGGCAGAAGACAAGATGAGGCAGCAGAAAGGTACCTTTACATCTTTCCCTTCTTTATTTGTGGCTCAGAAACCTCTCTTCATCAGTATTTTAGAGTTAGTTTTGTGTAGTGTGAGTGAAAGAAGTAAAGTCTTTCACAGTTTCAGGAGTCTTTTTAAGGCTTCACCTGAAATCACAAGAAACTGTCGAAAATACAGTCTAGAGAAGCTGAATTTGGCTGATTTACAGGGAGTTGTTCTCTGTTGCATGGGTAAATGATATGAGCTTTATTGTCTGTTGAAGTAACTCGTCTTGGATTTCTGAGTGAATTCTGTGTTTATTCTATGAATATTGAAAAGAAGTTGCCAAATGGAAAAATGAATTGCCTTTGCATAGATTTCTCCCCTTTCCTCAAAAAATACGTGTTTGCAGGTTCACAAAGGCAGTCCTCCATTGTTAGTTTTATCATCTTTCAAGCATATGGTATGTTTTCTTATATATGCCAAAGAAGTGGTACCAAGTCTGGGTATCAATCAACATATCCTCTTGGCTGGCTGTCCTTAAGCCTAGTAGAGCACTTTGGAAAATCAAATATTTCCACTTCTATGTACATTTAGCCAAAAGCTTTAATAAGGACTTGCCAAAACCTTTGAAACTTGTAACCGTCTAAATTATACATTGTATGGAACCTTTAAGCCAGGGAAATGAGTAATTGCTGGAGACTGCTTCTGTGACATAGCTCGGTTGTTTCAGTTTAACAGAAGTGCAGTACAAGGCTTGCAGGAAGGAGCAAATCTATACTTAGCTCATTGTAATGCTCTTGGCATGGTCTAACAAGGCGGGTTTATTTTGGTGACTAAAATTCTTTGTTTCAAGTTTCTTCCAAAATCTGTGTCGTGAGTATAAAGGTTTTTGTCACGTAAAGTCATTTATATGACTGACAAATAAAATTCAGCATAGAATTGCAACTGCAGAGGAATAGTTTTAAAGGAAATAAATCTGAGCAGGAAGATTTAGTATAGGCATGGTAATGCCTTTCTTGCCATTACTGTGAGCCAGGTTTTAACTACAGACTGCTGAAATCCTGGTGTTATGGTCGTAAACGCTGATTAGTGAGATTGAGTTCTTTCCAGGTGTTGAAATTACATGTGCTATTGCAGTGTTAGGAGTTGTTCCAATTCATCATAAAAAGGAACTTTATAAATAGAGGTGTTTCAGAGAGGTTTGTGCAAATCATATTCCTTTTAACTAATGCAGGCTTTGTTGAAAGTCAACTTTGTTTAAAAAAAAAAATGCATCTAAGCAGTAGCCGTAGATACTTCAGTTTAAATACAATTTCCTGCAAACATGTTTTCTTTGTTTTCTTTCTTTTAAATGGCATCAAGAAGTACTCTCAAAACCATTGATTGAATGTGTTCTGAAGCTCCTTGATTAATTCATCCTGTGAATGACTATTACACTGTTTGTTTAAGGTGTAGGAAAAAAATCAGTCCACCAAAGCATGCATGAGGAATCTTTTGCATTGCTTGAATGGTTTTTGTCTTGAAAATAAAATTAGAAGCAGCTTAATTTTAGTCCAGTATTGGCTATAACTTGACTATTTATAGGGGTTCTTTTGCTATGACATTCTTCCCCCAGATTATTTATTGCAGTCTTCAGGTTTGTCAGTAGTTTAAAAAATGCTTTAGTCTCTTCCAAAACTCTCTGAAATTTACCTTACTTCCTTCTGAACTTTTGGTCTTAATCAGAAGCACAGAAACTGTTCAGTGACTTAGGTTTCTTGTTCATCAAGTAGGATGTTGTCCGTTTCTCGAGTTATTTTTCCTGTTTAAAAGTTTGAAGCTATTGCTAATTTAGACCAATTGGGATTTGGAGTTATCTTCTTCAATAGTAATGTACAAAAGTTCTACTTGCTGGTAGCTTAATAGTCTAATCCTGCAAATTGTCATATGCATGCGTAGCTATGTTCATGTTGCTATTCACATTCATTCACATTCCTCTTAATAGTTCTCTTAAATGTAAAGCAGGACATGTAGAAATAGCAATTAGTGAACAAGGAGCAGTATTGCAATAATGGCTATCAGATACCATGTTGATTTGACAGTGTTTGAGTTGTAAAGATAAAATTCATGAAAACATCCTGTGAGACTCAAGTGGTAGTAAAACCATTGGGTTAAAGAGTCAGATTGAAAAGTAGATATCTCAGAATAGAGAAATGAAGGAGCTGAAAGGGAAGCACAGCAAGTAGGGCATCGAAAACTAAACCTAAAACACAAAGAGAGAACTAGGAACAGTCACTTGATGAATTAGAGTCAGTTAATGCATTGGCCTCAAATCCAGGGAGTGTCTGTAAGGGTGGCTCAGAGATACTGACTCATGAAGCTTTACTAAGTCATGCTTAGAAGGTCCAAAAATTCTTTTTTCATTTATTTTCATACTCTTGAGATTTAAGGCAATGGATGACACACCAAGCTGTCCATAGGCAATGTCTTGAAAGGCTTCACCTTAGCCACTATGATTCTAACTCTCTTAGAAAAGCTGTCATTGGTAGGCCTTTCCTGCGTTGAGTCAATGTTTGTGTGTTCATGAGACATTTTTAGGGTAAAAATTGAATAAATTTACCTGCAGTATTTGCTCATTTTCAGATAGCAGATATAGCAAAAGAGGAGATTGCATCTATTTTTCGGTTACTGATCAAGCTGATGGAATTTAACTGTAAGATCATAGACCAGGCTGCTTGCCCTGCTAACTTAGTAGGTTAAAGTGAATGACTACTTTTAACTTGGATTCGGGTAGGGAAGGGAGTGGTTGGATTTTAAACTGTAGCATTCACCTCTAGATTTCCAGAATCTAGGTGATACCTAAGAACAAAAAACGGGTCATGTTTGAAGTTTTGCACTAGTAGAAATCCATGGTATAGCTCCATACAGGGGCAGGGACTTTGGCTGACAACCTCTTTACTGGCTGGAAATCTGCTCTATATGCTATTAAGGACTTTCATTATATCATAATTCTTTCTCAGCTGTGCCTTATGTCTAATTACATGCAAGTTTAAAACTATTATTTTGGTAGCTTTGTATAAATATTGTCAAAGTATTCTGAATTTAATTCTTCCCACCAGCCACGGTACTGGAACTAGTGTAAATGTTTTCACTTTGTCTTGTTTGGGATTTGTGTGCTGTTCTGGGAGTCTGTATGCACTTATGCTGTATGTATTTTCTACTATGTAAAATAAAGGAACCCAGGTGACTTTTCTTAGTACCGCTCTAATGAAGCATGAAGGCTGGGTACCACCAACAATAAAAGTAAAGATTGTTGGCAGATAAGGAGTAATTCAAGGGTTTCTTTTCAAGCATTACTTACACTTCTCTCCACAGACATTGACTTCTGGATTTACTCCTTTTCTAGGCAAATCTTGCTCAGCTATTGAGTGAGGCTCAAGATCGAAATAAACATCTTGGAGAAGAGATTGGAGAGCTTCAGCAGAGACTGGGAGAAGTACAAGGGGACAATAAGGTATTACAAACTGCCAGTAAATGGCATGGAATGTGTAAACTGGGCTAGAGTTTTGCATTTACTTCTTAGGAAAAAACAAAATAATGGGTTACAGAACTTCAAGAATACTTTAATTACGCAAGTGCTTACAGAAGCTGTAAAGGATACCAGTAAGTGCATCTTATTTTTGTATGCTGCTTTTGCTCTGTTGTCCTTAACTATGTATTTTGTATTTAGCCTTGCTTTAATGCTCTCAGACTTTCTATGTTCCTTTCTTTTTTAAAAAAAACCCCATATTTTATTATTGGTATTTCCTCTTACAAATAAGTACAGATAAGCGTGAAAACCTGATATTTTTCAGGTTTTTATACTGAAATGCGAAATTTTAGTAGATGCCAAAGAGTAGCATAATTTTTCCCTTTAAAAAATATTGAGTATTTGATCAGAAACATGTATAGTGAGCTTTCTATTAAGCCCTCATCCCATTACCCTTATATTACCAATTTAAGTCATTGCTAAATTTAGCAAGTTATACGGAACATTGCTCAAAATCTGCCATTTGGTATTAATCAAACTCCTGTTGTCTCCATTAATTGAAATATTTAAACTCAAGCCAAATGTGTGTAGCATTCACAGCTGGAGCTTTATGCAAAAGTACATTCAGAGATCAAACTACTGAGAGGTTGAATTGGAGAGTTGAGGTGGTTAACAAAGTAAAAAATTGAAACAAATAATGATAACTTCCCTTGATTAACTACAGTTCTAAAATTATGGGATTTGAAAATTCTAATAAATGTGACATGGTTTTTAATTATTCAGATGCTTGTTTCTTTCCATTTTTTTAAATTTATTTTATTTTATTTATTTTCTTTTAAACATAAGTATATTGTGATAATGCAGGTTTTTTCATCGTTTGTCACAAAGACCTCTCTTGAAGTTGTTCATAGAGCTGAGAAAGGGTCAAGTGAAACCTGAATTTGTAGCGTTCAGCATAAGTTGCTCAATTCTTCAAAGAGCAGGTTTGCCTCTGTTTATTTTCATTTGCATGTTACTGTTTGAACCGTATTATAGTGTAGAAGTCAGTGCCTTTCAGTTCTCCAGTACCAATATTATGCCACACAGCCTTTCCCAAGCCAGTCCTGGACAGATAGCAAGGGTTTGTGAGTACAAACAGAAAACAAAGGTAGGAGACCTACAACACATTTAAATATCAAGGTTATGTACCTGTTGTAGTTCCTTATGGCAATATATGATCTTGGTAACATAGAGCCTACTTCTTTGTGCCTGAAGTAGCACTGTTTAGGTTCACCTTTGTGGGTTAACTTGGTATTAGCTAGTTATCTTTGTGACATCTGTGTTCTCTCTCCGGCGTGGTACGGGGCACCAGATGTGGGAGCTTTTGCTGCCCAACACGGGGATCCCCTTTACCGGGAATCTGCTGCTTGGAACAGTCTGTGCCAGGGTCAGGAACCAGGAATGAGACAGGCGAGAGTCGCTGCCTTCAGTCTTCAGTTGTTTATTATTTCTTTATCACCATTCAGAGCCTTTAGATGACAACTAACTCAGTGACATGTGCCACTTCAGTGACATGTGCCAGAAAGATGCAAAAGACACAAAATGGATGATTCCAAGTATTCTTATACAGATACCTTATCCAATTAAGTTTTACAATGTATTTAATACATAGTATGTTTCTATTTTTCTACCAATTCCTAATTATTCTTCAGTCACGTTACATCTGCATTGTGACTTTGTCTAACCAATCACTGTGTTACACAAAACTGCAGAAAATAGAGTAGATGAAGAAGAAAGAAGAAGATTAAGTTAACACCTAAAATCCTCCATCTTGTCTTTCATCTACCTTCCATACTAAAACTCAAAATTTACTTTTTTACCCTGTGATAAACTATAATACCATTTATTATATACATTAACAAAAACTCAACTTTTCACAAAGTCCTGGAAGCTTTTTCCATGGCCAAAGACTAAAAGCTGTGCTTTCCTGAGAAATAAGACCTCTCAGGACAGGCACAGGAGATATTCCTGTGTCCTGGATTCCCACATTCTCAGCATGACTTTAAATTCATGATCTTCAAAATGAATGGAAAAGTACAAAAGGGGTTATGCTGCCCAGTGTGCCTTTTTCTGAAAGGTGCGAAATAGTACATCACGAAATAAAGAGTGGGAGGAAAGAGCTGCATCAGACACGGATTAATTTAGACTATGATTTTCATTTTTGGAACACATTCTTCACTTTCCTAGTAAATGAAAAATAGAACTTATTTTAGAGTCAGGTTGCTGGTTTTCAAAGTGCCTAAAAAAGCATTGCCATATCTCTGAGGGATTTAACACTCTCCTGTGTCAGATTTCTCTCCCTGCAAGCTTCAGTGATAAAATTCTAGGCTTGTTCACGAAGCCGTTCTCTTCTGCTCATCAGTTCTTCTGTACTGGCAGCTGGGCTACCTCAGGCACCAGAGTCCAGATAATGCATGGTATATACAAAAACAAAAAAAATGTAATAATCAGCTTGTTCTTACATTTTTCCCTTGCATTCTTCTCACTGCTTTTTCCAGAGTGAGGGAGGGCATCCTGCCCAGCTGGTCTACGTCAGCCTTACTTCTGGCAAGAGATGAACAAACAGCTGCTTTTGCAGCAAGTGAAGCTGCTTATGGATGAACAATTCTGCCTGTGTCTGAGCGGGAGTGACTCATGCAGGCTTTGTCATTGACTGGCAAGAGCTTTGCAGGACTAAAAAAGAAAAAAAACCCTCTTTAAACATCACACATTAGCTCTATTGATAAAGAAATGTTTTGATGGCTTGACTTGTTTTTCACTACTTTAATGTTTGCTACAAGTAGCATACAAGTTGGATTAGCAAGAAAACCTTGAACTGGAGATATTTTACTTGTTGAAATCATGTTAAACACATCATCGGGCAATAACAAATTACTTGCATTTGGTTTAACTGGAATATTTTTTCCCTCTCATTTCAAGTAGAATTTTGTTGGCACAAATAATAAAACTTCTTCAGACAGCCTCTAGAAGGATTTGTTGCTGCAGTTTGAAAAATACAGCAATAGTTAGACTGCAGCATCCCAGCGACAGATATCTAAGGCTATTTATTTTTATGATTGATCACAATCTTACAAGTTCTGACACATGAAAACTCTTCTGTCGTTATGATAGTTATTTGTAAATATTTTTCGTTACTAATGTTTTGGCAGCAATGCTTGGAAACAATTACTAAACATAGAAGGAGATAGTTAAAAAATCTAATTCTCTCATGTGGAAGGGTAAAAACGGAAAGCTTAAGAGAAACTGGAGACTTCTGCAAGACAAGATGACTCAGTTGCCTTTACCTGAACCCCTACCCACGCAAAGAATTGCTTTTGTAAGCTGCCAAGAGCACTGCTGAGCGAGAGGGAGGTGAATGGGGAACAATGGCTGCGGTGTTACTGTCGGTTCCTTACGGCCAGGCAGACAATCGCTCGTGCAGCAACAGGGAGAAATGTTAAATGGGGCGTGTGTGTTCTGGCAGAACTGGTACTTCAGGTAACATATTTGCAAGTTCTGGTCCACGTTTTAAGATTTTGTAAGATAACATGGTGAAGACAATTGCTGTGACTGTGGCTAAAGACCATGGTTTCTGCCTTCCATGAAGAATTGGTTGTGCTTGTTTCCCTTTTCCTTCTGCATGTTTTATTGATAATCAGGAGTGTCCCACTTCGGTGCAGGCATTGTCTATGGACTCCTAGCCTGCCAAGCAGCTATCTCAGTGATGCTGTTTTTAGGCTTTGTGGAGCTGATACAATGTTGCTACTTTGTAAATAATTATCTGAAAGTGATGTAAGGAAAAGCTGCGATATTAAAATAAAAAGACAGTACTCGCAGCAGTGGATTGTTTTGGTTAACAATTTATGGGTTCTTGACAAACAGGAGTTTTCTCTGGTAAGATGCCATTAATTTAAATCCGTTCAGCTGTGAATGCTGTTCACTAAATCCTGAGGGGTAGTGTTATCCTAAATGAAGCTGAGTGGTCTTTTCCTCAGTGGTTTCTGAATGACAGAAACAAAAATACCGCAGCTAGAGGGCAAGTGTATAAAGTTTATAACAAACCACTTATATATAAAATAAACCCTTAAACCTCTGGCATAACAGTGTCTCTTTGGGTCACAGCATTTTCAGGGAAGAATTTTATAGCAGGTGGTGCTGCCTCATGGGACATTCGCAATGCAGAATTAAATGACTTGGCCTGTTCTGCCCTGTCAACTCTCTGATTGGCCAACTGTCTGGAAGAAGCACTCTGTTGTTTTATGGATTGATATTTTACTGTATTTTGTATATGTTAATAATATGCTTTTACTGGATGAATTTGGATTTCTGGAGCATTCTTTTCATAAGACTTCATGGTTTTGGGTTTTTTTTTGCCGCAGAATTGACGGTAAATAAAGAATTCTCCTGTTATTGATAGATTGTTTGACCTTGCAAGTAATAATTGCTTGCAGTTATATCTTATGCCTCACCCCCTCCTGGGCTGGCGGAAGGTCGGTCGTAGTACATGAGTGACAGCTTTGGTCCAGTTCCCACCCTGGTGCCAAGCATTGGCACAGAAGTTTTGCTCTGCTGCAGGCATTGGAGGCATTAATAAAGTGTGATTCCTCTTTCCATTTCCAGGTTCTTTTTGAACAAGATTGAAACCTCAGATTATTACATTTGTTTTGTGCAGTCTTTGTTACTAGAGAGAGATTCTAGAAATTAATCTATCTGAATTAAATGACATGACCACACCTCTTGTCCATCAGCACTTTAGCATTTAAAAAAATACAATAGCTATGAAGCCATTCTAGGATTTGCTAGTTGCCTTTTTGACTTACTTGTTTTGATAAAGAAATTAATAGGAGTTATATCTCTTAGTATCCACTCAGCCTTACTAACTCTGCAGTGGTTTATACTTCACCTGTGAGGATAGTGAAATGTTATTTGCCAAAACCAGTTACTTTTGCAGCCACAGCTTCCCCTGAACAAGTGAACTTCTTATCAGCACACATTGTACTAGCTTCAGTGACTTGCACTGAACTGGAGCTGAAATAAGCAGGGAGGATGATTTTGGTAGTCTGTCTTGCATCAGCAAGATTTTAATTGGCACATTGTAGCTATGGTGACTGGCATCCCATAAATATCAAATATAGATTTTAATGTACAGTTTTCTACTTCAGAAGATTGACTTTTTTTCCCCAAATCTGCAATATAATGATGTGCATTAATTCCTTGGTGCAGTCAATGATACAGGGAAACTCAGGCTGGTTATTGTGGTGGGTTTCCCTGGTCTCTGTGGAGCTCCTAAAGATGAGGCCTAGTTGTACTGAGTATAAACAACCGTAAATGCTGAATGCTGTATAGACTGGTATTTAATACTCCATAGTCCTTGAAAGGTCATTGCTTTTTGCTTTAGATATTGAACGTGAATGTGTATTAATTCAAGTCAGACTATTTTCAGCAGTCACAACTGTCATTTGCTGTTTGAGCATTTTGGCTGAGTCTTTTGTTGTTGGCCTGTTTTTTTGTTTTTGACATGAATTAGCTTTTGTGAGTAAACTAAAAAAAAATAATGTATAAGCAAATGTATTAGCAGCTGTTAATACAAATCTGCACTGATCTAGCATGGGAGGGGATTTAAGTAGTGTCAGTAAAATGAAGCTGGACAAGCCCCTTTGTTCCTTTTTAATAACTCAGAAGAGTTCTCTGCTGCAGAGAATTTTAATATTTACATATTTACAAAAAGGCTTTCTGATAATTCTCTAGATTAGCCTGAGTGGAATTAGTTCCTGTCACTCCTAAAAAACATTGACCACATGTTTGTGTTTTCTTGGTCTTTGATAATTTGTATACTCTGATGACTGTTGCAGGGTCTGATTCAATTCCTATGGATGCTTTGACTGTTCAACTGGATTTTTTCACAAAAAACTAGATTTGACCCTCAGCTCAGAAGTCTCCCTCTGATTTAAATAATACCAGCTGTTTGGCCTGGAAGAGAAAATCTATGACAGTTTTACTCTTTCTAATGCAGATATACTCTGCTGCTATGTTCTCTTGCTTACTGAATTCTGTTTTTGTCATGGCAGCTCCTTCGAATGACCATAGCAAAGCAAAGACTGGGAGATGATGAAGTTGGGGCTCGCCACTTTGCAGCACATGAACGGGAGGACCTTGTTCAACAGTTGGAGAAGGCTCGAGAACAGGTAATAGTTAAATGGGCATGTAGTGTAATATTTTACAGAGCTATTGTAGCAGCAAGTAAACAATTTCTGTTCTGTTTGAAGGGCTGGTAGCTGATTGATGTTGGAAGTAGTGGTTAGAATGAATTCCTAATCTCAGGAATTTTTTTCTCAAGATTATTGATTCTCCTTTTCTTTTTGATGTCCAGCAACAACTTGTGATAATTGAATATTGTCTATGAATGTCAATGAAAGGTACCCTTTAGTGAAGGC
This sequence comes from Phainopepla nitens, assembly GCA_013400175.1. Taxonomy (NCBI): domain Eukaryota; kingdom Metazoa; phylum Chordata; class Aves; order Passeriformes; family Bombycillidae; genus Phainopepla; species Phainopepla nitens. The sequence goes on from VXBQ01011151.1 coordinate 157,187, forward strand.
TGTTAACAAGTATTCAACACTGTGTACAGTAGCTGATGTACTGCCTAAAGATACCCTCTGAATCAGATTTTCTTTAGAAGTGTTGTTAGTGTCCTCTTTCTCCTGCCTCCAAGCTATTTCTTCTCCTCTTCTGAAAAATTCTTACATCAGACCTATTTCCCCTTCCTCAAGTCTGTATTAATGCTGATTATCTGGCAGCATCAGACTTTTTCCCTAACACTGATATATAAATTTCTGGACAGTTTTGTGGGTCTGCATTCTCAGTATTTCCCACACTTATTCCTACCAGTGTCAGTTCCAACCTGAATGAGCCATTCTGTGATCCAGGAATTTCTAGTTTTTCAGTCTTCCCTCAATTGCAGCACTACTGTGTCTTACTGGAAAGGCTGATGGTCTTCTTCCAGTATGATCCTCCTTCCTAACTCAGTTACCAAACTTGCTTGCTTTCTGTTCATCACCCAGCCTATTTTAAATGGTGGTCTGTTGTCCTTCCTGGCTTATCCGTGTTTTCTATGGTGTGGGTGGAGACTTTGTCACTGCAGACTTTTCTCATGCTCAGTTTTGTCTCCTTGGAAGTTTGAAGCTCTTCATTCTTGAGTATTGTGCTAGTTTGAAAGCAAAACCACTGAGACTCCAAGTCAGAAATACAATTTAATAGAAAAAAGTAATGTACATGCAATAATACAATAGAAAACAAGTTAAAGTACATGCAGTAATACAAAAGAAAAATCTCTGACAGAGTCAGAATACAGCCTGACACCCTGCTCGTTAGGGTGGTGGTAGCAGGCCAGATGAAGTGATCTTGCTGAAGTGATGATCCTGTAGAAAGGGTCTAGTGGTCCTTGTCCTCTGGAAACCAGTGGATAGGCACTGCAGTTTTGTTTGAAATCCCAGATTATATCCAGGTGGGAATGCCTGGCTCCTCCCCCTGGGCAGAGCATCTCACAATGGGATGATGTCATTTTATCAGTCATGTGGTGGGTCCTTGATTGCCCATTAAACAGGAATGGCTCCCCGAGGGAGTTATCTATGATTCATGGGGCAAGGCATTGATGGCCCATTAACAGGAGATAGTCTGGGGGCGGAGACAAGAAAAACACTGCCCCTCCTGGTTTCAACAGTTCATGGAGATAGTGATTGAATACATACCATTGGGCACATATTTACATTGTAACCTACAACAAGTATCTTTCACAATGGACACTTCTTTGCTCTTCTGCTTAATAGCAAAGCTCATCCTGTTGACTCCATGTTGGCTTATTTTGTACTTTCTTGCTTCCTGTGCTGTGGAACCTCATTGCTCAAGTCCTATGATTAGTGTAAATTCCCACTTACAGGCTTTTTGACAAGTTCTTATTCAGTTGACTTAATTCTTGGAGTCCTAGAAATCATATGATAAAACCACCTTAATATGTTTGTAGAGTAGAATTACAGGGATTGAAGTTTCTTTTGCTGTTATATTTTAATTGTTTTCTAAAAATTTTGTCAAACGAATCTAACCTTAAGGTTACTTAACTCCAAATTAATGAAATATTACTGAAATTGAGTAAAAATACCTGAGGTTATGATCTTTGAAAAGCCTTTTGGCTATCTAAAATCAGTACTGTTCAAACATGTGCTTGTTGCTGTTTTCAGGCTGGGTTCTATGTTAGCTATTGTTTAAACTTACACAGCTTTCCTTTCGTCTCAGATTGAGACGCTGAGATATGATCTTCAGGCTGCACTGGATGAACTACAGGATGTGAAAGAGGAACGCTCTGTTTACCAAGATAAGTCTGAGAGACTAAACCAAGAGTTGAATCATGTCTTAGGAGGGCATGAAAACCGTATCATTGACATAGATGCTCTATGTATGGAGAACAGGTGAGTGCATTACTGCTTCCCTAGAAAAACAGTGTGTTGTTGTGAGTATCAGGAAGTAAGTCGCAATTAAACTTTAAAGAAAATATATCCAAGAACGAAAGCTAAGAGATTTTGGTAATTTGTTTTGCCTGTTTTGTTTATACTGTAACTAAGCGTTAAATAATATTGAGAAATCTAGGCTGCAGGAAATTACTAATGTTGTATTTGGCTACAGAAATGCCACTGATGTTCCCAAATAAAGCTAAACAAGGAAAAGGGAGAGAAGTGAAGACCTTTTTCTTCCCATCACTGTATGGCACCAAAAGCAAGCATATTAAAATTTTGTGTATTCAGAAACTCCCAATGAGCTGTAATGGACTAATCTTGAATTGGAAACAGGGACTTTGAGTACTCAGAGTTAAGAGGTACAGACATAATTTTCTCCCCAGGGAGAGGTTGTCAGCATGGAGTGATTTGCCAACAAAAGTTCCTGGTGAAATCACCCATGTAGATATTCTTGCTGGTTTCTTGGGATAAGAATGTGTTTTATGGTCTCTACTAAGGATGACAGAGAGAAGTCACTGACAGAGCCATAGCAGGTATCTCCCTTAATGTCAGCAATTACCTTAAAGTGAAATAGAACTTGTAAGACAGTTTCCATTTACAAAAACTTATGCTTCAGGCAAGAAAGTGTACTACCAAAGGTGTTACTTCTTCCCAGCAGCTTCAGGAGTTTTTTCTGTTTCGTGTGGCCTACAGAGTTCTGTATCAGTTTAAGCCCCCTACTCCCATGACAGTAATATGAGTTTTTTCTGTGAAATAATTAAATTGTCACAAACCCTGATAACAGCTGCAGTTGTACTACATGAAAGAAGGTATCTTACAAAACGTTTATACATAAAAAAGATATTTTCCTATATGGAAATAATTGTCTCATCCAAGTGCATAAACTCTATTAGGAAGAACTGCACTGTTTAATTTAACTGTGTACCATTTTTCAACTATACTGTTAAATTTTCTACTTTGTTATTGCTAATGAGAAGTGCCAAATAAGTGATGGATATTGCAATGCAAAAGTTCTGCATAGCTGAGTCTTGTGTTGACATATATACAAATCTTCATGTGTCCATCTCACAGACCTTCAAGTACAGAGGGCACACATAAATGCTTCCTGACTATTTCCTCTAGAGATAAATATATTCTTTTAGCTTTCTTCCCCAGAAGCCTGATGACCAATACAAAATACTTGTGCAGCATGCTTGACAAATCTAACAAGAGGGCAGCCTCCTGTTCTGATGCAATTTGTTTCCCTACTTAAAGTTTTATGGGGTCAGGAACAGTAAGATTTTGTTATTTCATCCCTCACAGAACTGCAGAGGGAAAAGGACTCTCAGTAGTTCAAAGAGAGGACATGCCAAATAGTAAAGAAGACTGCTTGAGGCAGTATTTGAAGGTAACGTGAAGTAAAGGATTACATTTCTTTTTTAGGTATCTTCAAGAGAGATTAAAACAACTTCAAGAGGAAGTAAACCTTCTGAAGTCTAGTATTACTAAATATAAGGTAAGATCTGCTCAGTGGATCATCTAAACTGTGCTTCTTTCTTCATGGAAGTTACAGTTCATTTTCATGTTAAATGTGTTTGAAGAACAAATTTGTTCTTGGAAGAAAAATCCACCATTGACATTCTGACAATATTAGTATGTATAAATATTACATGCTAATTCTTCCTTGTAGGCTTCTTAGCTGAGGGTAGTACAAAGGGATACCTGTTAAGAGTATTTTGAAAAATTAATGAAACATCTTTTTTTTAAGTTCTGTGGGGGCATCTCTCTGCTAGGGGGCAGGTGATCAGCCTTCCAGCCAGCTGATAGGTGAAAAGTAGCAGACCATGCAGTGGTGAATGACTGCAGCTGTGTTGCCTTTACAAAAAGATCTTGTCTCCCTGTTCTCTGCTGGCTGTGCTATTTCTTCATGTTGCTTAATGGTCACTAAGCCTTCATTGTTCTTCTTTTCCTGAGTTAAGGTATATGCTGTTTTACATAAAACCTTCAGGAATGATTTTTGCCCCTCCCAGAAGCTATGCACTGTTATTTCCTTCTGCAAGTGATTTTGGGGAGTGGAAGGGGAGGGCTGCTTGTCAGACCATGAGAAGGGTAATCTTAGGATTGTCAACAGGACTTCTTCATTTAGGTCACTATAAAGTAGTCACAGCCCTGATTGTTTTTTGTGCATGAGCAAAGCTCCTCAAAGTACCAACTTCATTTCAGTGTCTGTTCCCGCTTGCAGCTTGGATCTCTTGGAGTGTTAGTTTATTGGTGAGAACTGAGCATCTTGGTGGTCTGTTGGGTTTCACAGAACTGTGACTGAAAGAGCTGGACTTCTGTAGCAGGACCATTCTGCTTCTAATTCTTGGAAGTCAGTATTTGGTACTAAAAAAGAAAAAAAGTTTCTAGAAACTTTGGTAGAGGAGTTGGGAATTTTCCCTTTGAAACCTATCCAAAGAAATGCTGGGAAAAGTCTGCTTTTGTTTCCAGTTGAAACAAAAGCAGTGAAGATACTGCAGTATCTTCACTGGCGGTCAGCAGATTATTGAAAAATAGGCAAGTCTTAAATAGACATTGGGGGGAGTGGATGGGAGAGATTGCAGTAAAGTGATTATGATGAGGCAGATGAGTATTCGTAACATTACAAAGACTTTAGGCTGGAGAAGAGTAATCTTTGAGAGTTACACCCCCATAGTTTACTATGGGTGTAAGGTCCAGGCCCTGCAGTGTTGTTTTGAGACCAAAATCCAGAGTTCCAGATTCCTTCCTCCTAATGACAGGATTTGTTGGCTACTGTTTTTCTGAATAAGATATTTGTTGTTTCCCTAGAATGCACTAGAGAGACGAAAAAATTCAAAGACTCACAGTAGATCCAGTAGCAGTGCTCTGACTGGAGTCCTTTCTGCAAAGCAAGGTATTGCATAAATGCAGCATGGTGTTGCTTATCTCATTGAATTCCTTTCATCTAACCTCTTAATTTCAGTAACCCTTTCCTTACCAACCAAACCAAAAGCTCTCTTCTTGTCCCCTGCTTATTACTATGTGCTAATTCTGTCCTCTTCTCAGTTGACATGACAATATAAAATTTACCTCTGGATTACTGCTGCTTCTTTTGTTAATTCTTTTGCCATTCATTCTCTCTCCCATTAGTTTTATTAAATATTTCTGTACTGTCTAGACCCTGACAAATCACTTCTTTATTCATCTCTTTGCTCTGCTAACAATGACAGTCGCAATTCTCATTCCAATGAAAAATAGACTGGGTGATGGAGGAGGGGCACTAGTCAGGTTTTCTGCTGCTGTTCTTGGAAGGTTTTACATTCAGGTATTTTACAAGAAATCTTTGTGTCCCATGTTTCTTCATGGGTAGCAAAACGGAATAATCTCTTTTCCCTGTTTCAAAGAAAATACCAAGATTAGGAAAGAAAGGGAACGAGAAAATTCTTTGAAGCAAACAGTACACCTTGCCACCCTACTGTTTAAATTTAGGTATATTCAAATACACACATGAGATCACTAGTACGTGTTGTGGTAAGTCGAAACTCGTTTTTCTGGTTTTGACTTCTCTTTTTTCCTCTTCTCCATATACTTGCATACATGTGCATATATATCTATGTATATTTATGTAAAGAAGCAGAGCAAGATTCTAGTTACATACTTTAATGATATTAGTGAACTTCTGATTTGGCTTGAAGGTACAGACTATGTGTTGCACAGGAAGAGTTTGTGGGTGACTGTATTTTCACACCAGTCTTTAATAACCTGAAGGATTTAATGGCTCTAAAAATTAATATAAAATATTCCTTGGAGGCTTTGGTTTTAATGACCAGTTTTTACCAATTTGTAGGCCTGTAGAAGAATAATTTTTTATCCTTCTGAACACAAAGGATTTTCCAAAAGCAGAATCAAGTTAATGTAATATGTGTCTGCCTATACTTGTTCTGGCTATTGCTGTGAATAACAGTCAACTTGGAAAGCCACCATATTTATGCCAACTAGAAATTGCAGTTCTGATCATTTGGCTTTGTTTTTTATTGAAGGAAAAATACATGTATTCATTTAAGTAATTGGAATAGTTCCTTAATGCTAAGTAAATGTGTTGCGTCTTTGTGCTTGAGAAGCCAAAACTCATTTGTGTTTTTAATGTTATAGTCCAAGAGTTGTTGTCGGAGGATCATGGATGTAGCCTACCAGCCACACCACAATCCATTTCAGATCTCAAATCACTGGCCACTGCATTACTGGAAACCATCCATGAAAAAAACATGGTCATACAACACCAAAGACAAACCAACAAGTAGGTGGCATGACTTCTAAGTAAAATATCAAGGTATGGAAAAGTTAGTTTGGGGAAATATTAAGGGAAATGGGAAGGAAGACTCATTTTCACAGAAAATTCATCGTCATGGTTGAGTGGTGAATTCTTTAGTTTTTAAGAGCAGATCTGTGATTTGAGAAAAATTACATTTTCATCTTAAATTCTGGGGTTGACAGAGACCTGTCTGCCTCTGCTAGACAAGGATTGGTTTGTTGCTCAGGTTTTTACAAACTGTAGTAGCAAACTTCTAAAAAGCAGATGTCTAGCAGGAAGTCTGTAGGGACAGCTAAAGAAAAGCTTTGGGAGGAGGGACACCATTGAACTGGAGAGAAGATATGTAGTAACTGGTTGTCAGTGTAGGAATTTTCTAATAAGCCCTGGTGGAGTTAGTAAGTGTTGTTTCTAGAAAAGAGTCTGAAAGGGTTAATGTAACATTTGACACATGCTCAGTGGCCTGTGTCATACAAATGATTCCTGTTGCTCCTATAGTTACTTTGCTAAAAATGGAAGGAGATAAACACAGTTGGATTGCTACTATATGGGTTTTTTTCAAAACTCTGAACTGAACTTTAAAGGAGAATTTGTTTACTCTTAGCTATTCTGCTCATCAGTAGGATTCTTTGTGGCTTTTACAGTTCCTATCATGGCAGAATATAAAAATTTTTGACACATTTTTGACATTCAGATATTATTGTCCTTATACAGTGTATAAAAATGAGAGCTAGGAAGTATTCCTTGATATTGTGCTCAATTTCACCCTCTCTCTTTTTTTTGTTGGTGGGTTGTTTTTTGGGGTTTGTTTGTTTGTGGTTTTCTTTGTTTGTTTTTTTGTCATTGTTTTGTTGTTTTGGGTTTTTTTTTAACCTTGAGTCACTACTGGTAATCAGAGGTTATTCAGGCTTCTCAAAAGCACATCAGGACTAGATGCCAGCAACAGCCAGACATCTTTCCTGAAAAGAAGTAGTACTGAAGTAAACTGTATTGCACTAGAATGGATGATTCACTTTGAAAATTGATAACTTAGATACTAGGCAGACTCCATTGCATAATTCTGAGTGATGTGGCAACAGAAGTGGAGGAGCAGTTAATAGCTACTTTTAATATTTTTGAGACAACAAATGCCTAATCAGCTAAAGGGAAACTCAAGTGGTAAAAATGTAGCCCAGATCTAACTGATGGCAGCTCAGTCAGTTCTTGTCCTGTGATGCAAGAGGAGTTGCTGCACAGAGTAGTACTAAAGAAGGGCTAACACCTGCTTACTCCCTTCTTACTGCTAATGTAACATCAGAAGAAAAACATCTGGAGAACAACTTCTGTTGTTCCAGGTGTAACCAATCTTTGCCTTTTACATCCTGATAATGTAGAACTACCCAGGGTTTTATTTTGCATAATTTTTCTTTTTTTGCAAAGTTCTTTCTTATTTTTCTATTTCTCTTTGGTGATATGCAGTCTCTTGCATCTCTCAAATATCATTGCAATGATTGTTTTCTGATACTACTCTTTCTGCTTTCAACTACTGAGTATGGGTTGTCTTGAGATAACCCACATGAGGAGATATGGTTCTTATGTCTGCGTGCCCAACTGGTCACACATAGCCATCAGAGTAGAGATTGAATATATGCAAAAACTCCTATTCTATGGCCAACAGATCAGGTCTTAGGGGAAGTGACAGTCCAACCCAGGGTCAGGAATGCTCTCAGAACTTTAGTGTTAAATTCAGTTCAGGATGGTTTGGGAATAAAAAGCAGAAAGATAAATCCTGATCAAATTGAGTGAAGAACCTCAAAAACATTCCTATGTAGTATTCTTATTCTTTTTGACACTTCTGGCTTTAGGTGGATTAAAGAAGCTATTAAGGAGCTAGGAGGAATGGGAACCACTACAAGTGGAAACACCTAAGGCAAAAAATTTAATGTGAAAAAGGGAAATGCAGATAGAACATCAAGGAAAAACATCCTTTATTTGAGATGCAAATAAATGAGGGCACTTATTTGCCATGTAAAAAGTTAAAAGTCTGCTGACTTGTGAAAATGGGAAAGAAACTGCCCACCTGTTAGAGAAGGTTAGATGTGAGAGCACAATCAGTGCACAAGTTAAACAGACAGGTTCATAAACTGGTACTAGAAGAAGATGCATTCTTTTGTTGAAGACATTTCTCCATGCAGAATAGGAGATTGAGAAGGATGTGAGGCTAGAGAGAATTGTAGTGACAGAAAGTTTTACATAAATCACAAGGTAGCAGTCTTTCCCTGTGCAAAGAGCATGTTTGGAGGACACATCTACTCTTTCAGATTGTTGTTTGAAGAAAATGAGATCTATTGGGTAAAGAACATGAGATTTTGGGGTGGTTATTTCATTTTGTGGAGGAAATTCAACATTTGATATTTGATGGGTGAATGACCTAGTAGTGATGCTCTCACTATCAGTAAATGAGATTTTTCAGTCCAAATGAACTTACTTTCCCCCATACAGTTAACCTACTCTAAGGTCTAGACCTCTTTGGTAGCTTGCAGATTGAGAGTTGGCTGTATAAGTTTACAATAGCAGAATGGTGGATTTGCTTTCTGAATAACTGAAGCAATAAAAAGACAATTTTTTTAGTGTAGATTGGAATTTGGATGTTCTATTGACGTTTACTTCCTGTTCTTACCCTGTTGTTAAAAAAATCCATTGCTACTTGTTCTTGGAAAAGACACACTACTATTATTGCCACTCTTCTAAAGATGTGGCATGATAAAAGGAACTGTGGGAGGATGTGCCTAGGAACAAGTAGGCTAAATCTAGCCTTTATTTTTTATCCCCAGTTTTCAGAAAAAAAGAAGTTGTTGGGGAAAAAAACAGATCGCTTTTCTGAGGTGGTTGGTAGCTACTAATGCTAAGTTCAAGTAATGTCCTGTGTTTTTCTTCACAAGCCCATTAGCTTAATTTGAAAAGGCAGTTGTAAATTAATTCTCTATGCAGTAGCATGTTGCAAGATTAAACAGTTACATAAATGCAAAACCAAAAGGTCCTAATTCTTCTTAGCAAATGGATAAACATCCTTTTTTATTCTACCAGCAGTAAACCATTTATTAGATGTTCTTTTTAGTGGAATTTGTTTCTGAAATTAGTGGCACTTTTGCAAGCTGTATCAGTGTAAAAGCAGCTCTGGTGGTTAGATATATTGCACTAATTTTAACATTTCTAACTTGGGCAAGTTCAGTCATGTCCAAAATTACAAAACGGATTGTGTCAGTCTGTAACGTGAGCACATGTTGCCATGCGACATGTAGAGCCAGCTATGGGACTGTGACAGACCTATTTACAGGCATTTAGATGATGGTATCTGTATGAGGGTGTATGTCTTCTGTAGCAAGATCCAAATTAAAGTGAGTTGAAGGAGCTGAGGTGCTGTAAATCACCACAGCTCCCTTCAGATCTTGGCCGTGTGTGCTGGAAAGCATGGGAGGGCCAGAAAGAGGCTTCTGAAGTCAGGTGGGAGCATTGCTGCTGTTGCACAAACAGATTTCTGTACAGCCTTGTCCTGGAGGGAGGTTTATACTAACTCCTCTGTTGCAGTAGGCACAGGACCAGAGAACAATGGAAATAGCTATCAGCACCTGTGTCTGTGACATGATCCTTCCATTTTAGTTGAAGGATCTGGTTCACAGTGTCTAGAGATAAAAAAGAGATTAGGGAATTGACTGCTACCAATTCATGCAGCCCGTTTAAAAATACCCACCCAGGTAGGCCTACCCAGGCCAACCCAGCTCAGTCTTCCCACAGCATGTATGGAAGTGGCAAATTATCTGGAGGTCTCAGGGGAAAGGAAGAAATGTGATAAACCACGTTGTGTTCAGAATAGCTTACGCATTTATCCTTCAAAAATTTATTGCTATAAGAACTTGCAGCTTTATTTAGGGTTTATTTCTCCCATACTTGTCTTGGGATGATGGGGTTTTTTAAGCAAACTAGAATGATACTCATCACTTAATGTATTTTGCTGTCTTCCTGAATGAAAGGAGTTGGGTTAAATATTGTCTTCTGCTGTTTCCAAGCATTGTTCTGAGACACATAATGATCCTTCTGTATGAGAACCTGCAATGAAGGTTAAAAATAACTCAGTGCCTCTTCTGAGGATTCAGTAGGTATTAGCAAGATATATTCTCTCCAAAACCATTAGAAATAGAGTGGTACAGCTGATAAATCACAAAATTTAAGAGAAGCAAGAAAAAAGTGACTGTGCTGTTGTTACCTGAATAACAGGAGCCGTAGCAGCAACTTATTACAGAGGGTTGAGTTTCCTTCTGTGGTATGGCTAGCTGGCAGGGAGGGCAGCATCCTTCTCCTGGTTTCTGCCCTGGAACTAGTGGATAACTACTTACTACTGACTTCTTTGTGGTGATAATCATTGGCCAAATCAACATTGTTTTGTCAGCTCCCTGCAAGAACAAACATGATGTGGAAGAAGTCTTACATCATGTCTCTCTGTTCCCCTCTAAGCTCAGGGAATTCCACGTTCTTTAGCTGATCCTTGGTGAGGCCTTAGGCAGGAAGGTGGGAATGGGCTCCCAGTATGCAAGGGGGAGTTTCCTGAAAGCTGCTCCATGCCTTTTGCTGTCAGCTGTTGTGTTGTACTGCAGAGCCCAATTGTTCTTTGTCAGGATTATGAAAATAATGTTACTAAGGCTGAGTTTCTCATACCAGATGGAAGCATTGTGAAAGTGAAATCTAGACTTAAATAATTCTGCTTTTAATTGAAGAAGATGGTAGTAGATCCTTCATAACCTTTTTAACCTACTGAAATAGTGAGTTTCAATGGGGAAACAAACATAATTGCTTTGTCTTTTCTCCTCTGCTTTTGAATGTGATGGACTGTTCTTTTTAGTTGACACACACCCCTGTACCTCTCAGTGCTTTCTTTGATGTATTATAAGCTTTCTCTTTCTGTTTTACATTCTGTCTCTCATCTTGATATTTTTGTAATCTTTAAAATACTTATAGGCTTTTATTGTGTCATTGCAAAACCCTCACAGTAGAGATTTCAAAAATGCTTAGTCCTTGTTAATCAATTTTTCTAGCCCCTTTGATATTTACTGGGTGTGCTATTCTTCACATCCTTCCCAGAATCTGCCATCTTGTCAGTAATGACATTCCCAGTGTGCTCAAATGTCTGCTCATAAAGCCCTTGCTGAGGAGCTCTCAGTGCAGTATTACACAGCTCTGGTATGCATGGGAAGATACTATTGCCTTGCTGGGGTGGGATATGCTGCTTCTCAGCATTCAGTTCAAATTTAACTGACTTATCCTGTTGCTGTAATTTGATGAGTAAAACTTGCTGTCCATAATCTCTGCTGTCATGTTTAGAATTGCTGCCTTGTCTAGATTTCTCAGTCTAGTGAGTATTGTTTGGGATTTATTTAAAGATTTTGACTCTAGCAGACTTGCTGTGCCTGTAAAACTCTTGCAAGAATTCATTGGAGAAACGAGCCTTCTTTGCAAGATAGAAATCTCGCATTTGATCTGGGGAGAGAATTAAGACTAAAAGTTAAATCCTGCAGGAGAGCTAACTGCAAACAGTATTTGTGTATGAAGTCAGATACAAAAGAAGACATGACCCAAGAAATACAGTGAATACTGAGTGGGTGATAAAGGCACTAAAGAGCTTGAAGCTTTTTAGTGAAGTAGAAAGCAGTTCAATGCTAAAAAAAAAAGGTGTAATAGAAAAAAATATTCCTTTCCATTAAGCAATCTTAGTGATAGAGAAAACTCCCTGAAAAAAGGACTAGCAAAAATTGTGTCTTGGAACTTCAAAGTCCATCTAGATGCTGTCTTGAGTTTTCCATATTTTGTCTGTGTAGCTTTTATCTTCTGGTTTTAGCTATAAAGAAAATAAAGTGATATTTGCAGGCAAGAAGGTAGAAATATTAGGAGTTACTTTTCTTTTTCTTTACTGCAAAGATTGAATGTTCAGTCATCCTAGGCCTTTTGCTTTTTTACAAGCATGGTATAAATTAGACAAATATATTTAATTTTCTTTTAACTCTGGGAGAGGTTGTCCATTGCTGTTAGTGAAAAGAGATGACTGTACAGGTTTACTGCACTAGTTAAGTTGCAATTTAAAAATTCAACTGTAGTCATATTGAGCTTTGGTTACCTTGGTATAACAACTACTGTTTTTCCAAAGAATTCTAGGTAATCGAGTGGCAGAACTAGAAAAGAAATTAAGAACTTTAGAAATCGCTGGCTTATGGAGTCTTCCAGGTTAGTAAAATTTGAAGCTAATAGCTTGCATTATTTAATTTTCAAGGATATGTTTGCATTTAAGAGATGTTTGGCTGTAATTTTTTAAAATTACAGTTATTTTGTGAATGTTTTATTCAGCACATTTGCAAAATTAGAAATGTCTAATAAATGTTAAGTGGAAAGCAAAAATCACTAGACTTTGTAAACTCTTAAGTCAAATATGTATTGAAAATAACATGAAAAGTGCTAAAAAATGGTTTAAATATTGAAGTAATCAAATTATTGCCATAGACAGCAGGCAAAAAAAAAGTGAACTATTTTATTTAAACACTGCACAAAATGATACACGGGTCATTGGTCATTATGTCTTTCAACCAATTTTATTTATTAATTTTGTAATTCTCCTAACGATGGATTTTGTTTTTACAGTTTTTAAATGCTTTTCCGTAGAATCATAAACTTCTAGAAATTGGAAATGTAAATGGTCCTAAATTTTCTAGTCCATCTCTCCAGAACAGGCTTATTCCCTATAGTGCCTTTAGTATTGTATTTGGTTTTAAATTACTCAAGGAATGGGAGATTAATCTGCTTCCAAATAGACATCACTATTAGGAAAATGTGCAATATTTAATTTACATTTACGTTTTTGCTTATTTTCTTCCCATTGCACCTAATTGCGTCTTCTGTAACCACTGTAAATTATGCTAGTTTGTTGGTGGTGTTTGCATCATTAGGCTTTGTTGTTTACAGATTCCTATCAGTGCGAGTAAGAGTGGGAAAGAGTGGTGAATGCTTCTGGTTTTTTGGCTCTGTTTTTTCCACCTAACCTGTACATCTAGAAGAAAACATTTGACAGAGCTGAAGAGCCCTGGTAACAAAGCTGTGCTGTTCAGCAGTTTGGGCTGATGTGGTGTGTTTCCACTTCAGCTTGCCTGTTTGGGCTTTCTCGGTCCTGCTTGACTCTTTCCAGAACCAGAGGTCCAAATCTGTTTCCATGGATTTCTCCAGTTAGTCACCTAACACACGTAGTGTACTTAGTGCGTTTGTGCCTCCCCACTTTCTCCAAGAGATGAAGGTGAAGTGTTTGTCTCAGACCTTGCTGATGCAGTTTAGTACATTACTACAAATGTGTCTCTCAAACTCACCGGTTCAAGGTACTGTAGGGGTTTGTTTGTTTGGTTTGGTTTTTCAAAACCAAAATTTTTACACTAATAAATGCAGCACTTCTCATGTTTGCAAAATGTATTTTTAAAAAAATGGAAGTGGGATCTTCTTGCACTGTATTGATCTATGTAGGTAAAGCATCAAATTAATATTTATACAATAACAACTGTCTCTTTCCTTCCTTTCTTTTGCTGCCTGAAGGCCTGAGCTACAATGTCTCAGTGGGATTTGGGAGTAGGTTCTGCTTAACGTATTTTTTTAGTAACTGGTCCTAGCAGTATGTTAAATATTGTTGTTGCATGTAAATAAATGGAATGTTACCTGAACATTTTTATATCCAGAAGATTAAGATGTTCAGTCAAATGAGTTAGAGGACCACAGGAGAAATAGAGGCTTCTCTACATGAAAATTCATTTGCTTTAAGGAAAATAATAAAAGGGGATGATCTTAAATATTTTTTAAGGAATTTTACGCTGGATTGTGCGTTCTGTTGAGCCCTGAGGTTTTGTTGATTTTTCGCTTGCCTTTTAAATCAGGAGTGCACTTTTGGTTCCAAGTGCACTCTAATCCTGAGGTGGTCAAAAAGAGCATTGCAACACCTGGTGGGTCACCAGTTTTCAGAGCCTGTAAAGATTCCACTCCATAAAACAGCAGTGTGTAACAATTAGTGTGGGAATACCACAGTGGATTCTGCAGCTGAATGTTTGCTTGGGCGAGGAGCAGAACATGGAGAGTATCTCATCTAGTCAGTCTTAAATCCAGAGTGAAAAAATGTTATTTGGTTCTGAGTGGAATTTTTTGTCATTCGGAAAAAAAAGGTCCAGATAAAAGCTGATGTTCATTCTAGCACTGATAGAAATGCACATTACAAATTGCAGGATTTTAATCTGAAGTTAATGTCCCTAATTAGGCATCATTGTTTATATAACATTTATAACATACACTGTCATCATGATAATGTCTTCCAAATGCTGTTAATATATTTGATCCTGTTGAAGAAAGATCTTGAATGCCTCTGGTTTTTTGTTAGGTGACATATTTGTCATCTGCTTTTTGAGAAAGCCATGAATGAACTATGGGGAAGCTAATCAACAGGAAGTGCATATTTAATTTTTGAGAAGGTAAAATTTCATTTCCTGTGGAAGTTCTGCCTACCAGGCTTTATACTGCCCTGCTTAGAAAATGGGCTTTAGTTAAATGAATCTCTTGTGAGGTCTGTTTTCATTGCTGAAAAGAAAGCAAGTTTGGGCATAGATTTGGCTTTGATTTCTTTTTATGATCCTACTTCACTTGAGAAGGAAGCAGAGAATGTGATGTTCACAGAAGCATTTAATTCTTTGCTATGTCTTAGCTACATTGTGTTTGAAATGTGCACACAAAAAATTTAAATGTATTCAATAACAGTACATAATAAATGCCATTGTATTCTTTTTGCGATCTGATGTCACTAGGCATTCAGATAGATTTAAAAAAAATACAGAATTACCTATCATTTCCTGAAAATTCCAGATTTCCACTGGGAAAAAAGGTCTAAGAAAGAGCCAACCATGACTCAGCCTTTTTCTGTGTGGGATGATAAGAGAGTTTTGGTGCTGCCTCTTGCCCTGCAGTAATCAGCGCGGAGCAGAGGCAGGGTAGAATTAAAGGGCTCTGCAGCTGCTGTGGCTGTAGCCAGTTATGGTGGCATAGGGTGCAGCAGAGGTTATAAGAAAATACCCAGCCCTGGAGAAGAAAATGAAAAATTTACTGCTACTGAAAACTTATATGTATTTTGAGATGTGTATACTTTTCACTATAGTCCTTGAAAAATTCATTAGAGGAACATGAAGCTATATAAGTTATGAAATGGAGCTTACACAGCAGCTAGTTGAAATTCTTTGTGTGTAATCCAACTTCAGATCATGATTCACAGAATGTAGTGCAGCAGTACCCCTATGTGCCTCCTTCATGAATGGATGTGAATCGCTGTTAATAAATAAATATTCATCAGACTCTTTGGGCCACATCTATTGTTAAGATGTGTGGATACTGAGCTTAGCTTTATTTTCTGTAACCAGGCTGGTTTTCAGAGAAAAATGTGAAAGTAAATGTGTTTACTGTGTAAATGCTGGCTGGAAGTCAAGAAGTATCTTTTGTGAAGCTTGTCTTGCAATCTTCGGGGACTTCAGCTCAGGCTTTACTTTTTTTATTAAATAAATTAAAAAACCTCTGCTTTCTACTTTCGTATTAAAACCTCTACCCATTTTTTTTATTCATCATCTTTTTTACTTCCTCCGATGGATTCTTTTGTATCTTTTTGGATATGTGGCTGCTTCTGACTCTGTGTAAATATCTGTTGGGCATTTTCATACCACAAGTTTGCTGTATGATTTAGTTCTTCCAACACAAAATTGCTTCACTGTTATAGGAAAGTACATTCATCTAGGAGCTTTTGCATTTTGAAATATTGATTTGATTTCTTTTGCCTTTTTTATGTTTTTAATTAATTCTGTCTGACAGTGGCAGGGTTGTTCTCTTTGCTGTTAGTGCTGGTTTTTATTACTGAGTCTGGCAAAGGCAGAATTCTGATGCACACTTTGACAGGGGGATCAAATTTCGACAAGATGCATGCTTCAAAAGCATTAATTGCATTCACATTGCTGCAGTGTATTGCCTGACATGGCATGGGTATAAAAAGATCATTACTACCTTCAGGATCAAGGTATTTGCAGCCAGTGCCCTTTAAAGGAATTAGGGATCGGAGTGGTCCAGTCAGACTCCATGGGAACATTCATTATTTCATGACTTTCATTATTCCTTAGTATGCACCAGAACTTTCTCAGAGCTGGATTTATTCCAGGTATCTCCTGACCTGGTGTTCTCTTGAAAGTCTTTGTCTTGGATGGGTGATTCGATTTAGGATGTTGCCTTAAGGTGAAACGTACAAACAGATTTAGAGGGGCGAAGTGGTTGTTACATAAATGTCGGTTCTCATGGAGATAAATAGAGCAGTATCTTGCTGCCTCCCCAGCCATTACTTATCAGTTGGCACTTGTTCTGGAGGCCACACAAACACCACGCTTAGCTGATCTTGCACATTTCCTGCCTTTTCCCCTCTAGGTTTAAGGTAGTGTCAGTCACTAAAAACATGAACATCCTGAATAGTGAAGGACTTCCTAAAGGATCTGCAGGTGTTACTTTCTGCATTGCTAAAGTATGTAAAGACTAAGCATCTACAGCAGAGTCCTCACATGAAGGGTTTCTTGCACTCTTTTGTCTGCAAAAGAGCTGGGAAATTGCCTTTTTCCATTTGGTTTAAAACAAAAATGCTCAGAAATGTTTTGGGAATTTTCAGATTAAATTCCCTCCTGTTCCCCAGCAATGTGTACTTGTTCGCTCCCTAAGTTCTTACTTATGCAAAGTTTTTAGGGTTTTTTCAAGGAAGTATTGCAGGAAAATATGTAAATCTGAAGCATAAAGCTATATAATGATGAACCTGCTTGTATCACATGAGACAGAATATAGAGAGTAAAGAGTCAGTGCTGAACACTTGCTGGTAATAGCATGCAAGTGATCCATTACTTTGGTATGATCTGATTATTACTATTTTTAATTGAATTCTAATTGCAAATTCAATTTGCTGCATACAGCACCTGGTCTCTCAAAATCTGGCTTTTAGTGAGTAATGCAGATAAAACCATGCAGCTTTTCCGCCTTTGCCTTGCATATTGTGGCTCCAGTTCAGAGTATTTTTTTTCATGCTGTGAAAGGATCACTTGAGATGCTTTTCCTGTTCTATACTTTTCAGTAACATTGTTAAAAATCTGTAGGGTATGTTTGAATACCATTGGTGCCCAGTGGCTGTAATTGGTGAAGCAGCAATTGTAACACTGTGATTGTTCCAGGTGGGAAGGATACGATAACATTCAGTGACCCAGCCCTGCCGGTGATACAGCGCTCCAGGTCTCCGCTGTTAGCGTTCGCTGATAAACCACAGAGAACTGAAGTGCAAGGTGAGCACCTGGAACCTGAGAGCACGATGAAAGCTGAGCACTCATTTCTTTCCAAATAAAATGTAATAAATTTTCATGCCGGGATAGCAGAAGGCAAAGTTTCAGTGATCACAGAGCTTGAATACATCATCCACAAGTAAAACAGATAGACGGTGCCAGTACAAGTAGCAAAGACATGACTGAGAAGTTACTATTTTCCTGCAAGCTAACACGACACTGTGTGAAGTTATTCATGCTATCTGTGTTACAGTTAACTGATTCCTGCACTTTTCCCCTCAGTTAAAATGCACAGTAGGAAGCAGTCTGTGGAACTGGTTTAGCACTTTCTTGCGTTATAGGTGATGTCTAGATGAATGGCTTCCTGAGTGCACATAGTAAATTGAAATATCCAACTCATTTTCCCAGTGAAATTGACTACTCCTTTCATAGTCTTACATGTGTTTTTTTTTTTAAATTCTTCTCCAATAGCAAGCTTTAACATCTCTTCAAAGTCAAACTTAACTTTATTTGACAGATGCTGATAACCTTGATTTGTTTTTCCTTAGTTTTTCAGAATGGATGGGATATGGATTATTATATTTGCTTACTGACATTTGGATAAAGTCTTTAATGGGCATAACATTATGATATGCCCAGATCTTTCTCAGCTAACCATGAAGCATCATAAACAATTTATTTGTTAGTTCTGAAACTAAATATATTGTGGCTTAATTTTGACTTTATAGTCCATGTCATTATCTGATAAAATGTGACAGCAAGGCTGATCTTTTTTTATAATCTTGATCAGCTGATATTTTTGCTAAAAATAAGAAGTGAAACTGTAATGAATAGTTCTCTGGTGAGTAATAATAACTCATAAATATTCATTCTTTTACCTACTTAATTGTTGATTTTTAATTAAATCTGCAGTTACTGAAAGTATTTACTTGGTGGCATGCTCTTTTCTTTCCATATTTGTCCTAGGTGAGGCTGGTATTACAGTTGTGATTACAGGCTGATCACAGAGGCAGTCTGATCTGCCTGTCACATCTCATCAGACCCTCTTGCTGTTGCTTTATAACACTGCCAAACCTTAGCTCTTGGCTGAAGCTTTCCACGCTGTGTTTTCTACGTCAGCTGATTTTTTTTAAGACAGCCAAATAACTTCTTTTTTGTGTTAAATACTGATGACCACGTGGGTTTTTTTGGTGGGCTTTTTTTGTCTTTTGTCTGTTTGAATTTGGGTTGGGTTGTTGGTTTTTGGGGGGGTTTTGTTTGGTTGGTTGTTTTGTTTTGTTTTTTTCAAATATGCAAGCATTTACTGTATCTACAATTATAGGAATTTAAAATCTAGGGAAAATGTTTCCAACCTGAAGAAGCAGTCTGGAGTTTCTACCTCATTCTACATGATTCACTTAGAAATCTCATCTGCTAAAAACAAATTATTCTGTTGAGCTTACTTTGTGCCACCAGTGCTGGTAAAACTCTTTATGCACCATTCCTTTGAGATAAAGTAAACTTAGAGGGAAAAAAACCTGGAGCAGAGAGGGAAGAAAGGCCAAGATCAGGACTCTCAAGTGGTGGGAAGACTAGAGTAGACTAGATGGGGTTTGACAGAGTCGATGGAAGTGAGTAGGGACCTGCCTATGGCTGAGCAGAGGTCAGAGCACAGGAGTGAGGAGTCAGAACGCTGGCAGTGAAAGCAAGATGTGATCAAAAAATATTGAAAGGTGGATGAGAAATGGGCACAGTGAGTGTAGGGACTGGATAAACAAAGGGATATGGAGCAGGAGCAGAAAGATAGGCAGGGGAATAGAAGAGCAGAAGAAAACAGCCTTGGATAGGAAGGGACAGACAAGGATTAGATCTGTGGCAGTCATAGGAAGAATCAGTTCCCAGTAGGTCATCTCCTTCTTTTCTCCTCTCCATCCCATGTCCATAATGAGAACTAAGGTTAATCACAGAAAGTCTGTCAATAAACTGGAGCAGGTTAAGAAATTACTGTTCTGCCTACACAAACAGCTTGGGTTTTCCCTTGCCTATGCCCTAATGTATCTGATAACCTGCAGGGAGAACTGAGACAAAAGTTACCTCTGTGATAATTAAACTGGGCCAACTTTTTGCTGATGTAGATGAGCACATATCTATGACCAGCTGTGCAGGGGACACCGCAGTTTCTAGCAGTAGGTGACGCAACAATAACCTGTTCCTGCTGCTCCAGATGCTTTTTCTGAAGGATGTTTGGGGCTGCCATTTTCCCTTCAAAGGATGAAAAGGAAGCAATGTGTTTTCAGCTGTGGGGCATATCCCTGTCCTTGGAGTCACACAACTCCTCTGCAGTCAATATCTGTATGGTACATGGGTACCTTTTGTACCACTCTGCACAGAGAATGACTGCTGTTGAGGTTTAAGAACTTAGTGCATATTGCAATTTTTCATCTATACCATGTACTTCTAAAATCTGGGGGACCTTGGCAACTGGGAAGAACGCAGGAGCATGTTCATCCACCATCATTAACCAAACAAGTATGCTCTTGGTTAAAGTACTACTGAAGTAAAAACAAAACCACTCTTACTTTCCTATTCATTGAGTGATCAGTTGAGTGAAAACAGTTGATAACCAGAATAGCAATGAAATTCTTACTTATTGTTATATATTAAATCTTGTCACATTGGTCAGTTACGGTCTTTTTAACGAGTAGCACAGATATTTGGTGCCTGTTTGACCCAAGAAATCTTCTTAACTTTTGAACAAACATTTATTCTTCATGAGAACTTTTTATAATGCATCAAGTGTTACTCTAGGTAGATCTGTAGATAATCAGAGGGCTTTTTCAGGCTTTTTTTATCCAGTCTATCTGCTTACCCATGTCTCATCAAAGCCTCCTTTAATCTGCACTTGTTATCATTATTTCAGTTAAGCTGGATGGTGGATGTCTGTAAGATCTACTGTATGAACATGCATAGTGACAGAGTACAATCATATGAATTAAAGCCACGAAATCTCAATTTATCCCGTGCATAGGATGGATAGTGTCATGGGATGGATTGCACTTGAGCATTACAGCTGTTAATGAACAGCTACTCGGCGTTTTTCTGCTCCATTGTTGAATGCCTTGTCTCTGCTGGACTGCCTGGGAGCTATTTCAGGCATTCCCTGAAGAAAACAGCTTTCCTGTGAACTTTTCTCTGGTGATTTAGTGCTTTGAGACAATTTCTCTTCAAAAGATTACAGCAAGATGATAGGTTGGTGTTATTCTACAGTAAGAGAGAGGAAACCGAGGCATGCAAAGAGGAAGGTAGAGTCCCTGCTAATTTTGAGTGCTAGTTTGAGGTACATACATTTTGGCTCATTTGGAGCACTGTGATATACAGCACAAGCAGAACAGTACTGCACATCAAGTTCTTAGTTTTCCAGCTGACTTCTCAGATAATGAGGCTTAGATCCAGTGGGTGATCACCGTTTGAAAGTTAATTTGTCCCTGCCTTTTCCACAGACTTAAATTCCAGCTCTTCAGAGTTGCATTCCTAGCTCTGTTGATGGCAGTAAGAGTGTCTGTTACCTTCATGCCAACCCTGGTCTCATTCACTCAGTAGCTCCCAAATTCTAAATGAGGCAGGTATGATAGAGACAGTAGGCTGGTCCTCTGCAGCCAGGCAGTCCCAGCCTTGTGGGAGGCAGGATTCCTGTGAGAGAAATGGAGTAAATTCATATATCCTAAAAGCTAATGCATCTGCACCACAAGAGTAATTTTAAGCACTCAAGACAGGCTTATTTTTGGCATTTCCTAATTTTTCTTACTTTACTTTGCAAGCTTATTTTCAGTGAGGCTTCTTGTCCTTTAATGGACACATTAAAGGACACTTTCACAAGAGTGTTTGTTTGCACATTGATTTTTTTCTCTATTTTGTCACTTTGTGTTTGCCTTTTAGTATTATGTTATACTTAAAATTTTTGTACTGCTGCTTTGTTTTATGCTGTTACCCTAATCAAAATAATCTTTTATGTTTGGAGAAATGTTGCAGGGCCAATAACAAAACTTCATTATTGGATCAAAGCCTGTGAAAAGCTCCAAATAAATGGAGCTCTTGTTAACCCCTGAAACTGGTAATGATGGGGGGATTAATGGTAAGCTGTGCCAAAAATTTGCATAGCTGAGTGCTTTGCTTGGAGTTGATATTCCTCTGGAAAAGTTCTCCTGACCTTGCTGTTTTACAGTATGGTACTGTCTGACTCTTGGAATTGTTGGTATTAGGGAAAGACAGGATCCAAAACAGGGCCAGATCCAGCCCTGACACACTAAGAAACTCGGTGTTGATTGTTTATTGTCTAAGAAATAGGCCTGGGAGGGATAGGGAAGCACTCTTAAAAATTCCTTACTGAGATAAACATCTCTGTGGTCCAGCACTGGTAGCAATATTCTTCAGATCAAATATATAACAAATGCCTCCAACTGACTCAAGTGTCTTGCTGTTCCATTTCTCTTTCAGCAGAACAGAAGGGAGAACGTGATGAAAGTTATGCTGTTGCAAGTGAGTCCCTGGCTCCAGAGGGAACAAACTTAAATAACAGAATCCAAAATAAACATTTTTACCCTTCATTACCCCAGCTACCTTCTGAGGAAGAAGACATAAACGAGCTTGGAAGTCAGATAATTAAACTGACAGTTGCAGAACTGGAAGGGAAAAGAGGAGGTGCTCCTGCGGGGGAGCAGAATGTGGGAGTTGGAGCAGAGCTTAATGATTCATCAGAGGCAGAGTTCCCACTTTCCAGCCCTGATCCATCTGACCTTACAGATCCCTCAAACTCTGAGAATGAACAAACAGGGGAAACTGAGGCCCTTAAAGACAATGACAAAACCTTAGAAATAAATTGTGAAATTCCAAATGAAAGAGGGGATCAAAATAGCAGCGCTGTGGATGTGGTGCATACTGAGGATGCTGGAAGGCATGGAGGGCTCAGTGTTAAAACTGCAGACACAAATAACAGCTTTGAGGAGCTCTGTGAATCTGAAAACAAGAAACCATCTGATGCTGCTGAAAACCGTGAATATTTGGATAACAGTTTGGCTTGAGGTATGAAATCCAGGCCCTCAAGCATCTCACTGTAATCCTTGTGCAATGTCTGTGCTGCTGCAGATATGATCAGTAAAATATTGTGCTATAGGGTTGATTATTTTATACTGAACTGTTAATAATTCTTTTAAAAAGATGTTTTTCTGTTATTTCTGGCTGTAGTGTACCATAACTGTAAATTACCTAGGGGAAAGAATTAGCGATGAGGTTTATTCATGTTGTTTTGAAGTTTCTATATAGATTGATGTAATTTACATTAGTGTAGTAAAGGGACTAGTGATAATGGTTTATCTTATTATCACTAGGGTCCTGAAACATGTATGGTCCTAGTGCTGGACTGTATTTTAATGTTGAGAAATGTCTCTCAAGGATGAAAAATTTGGAGTGATAAATTGAGAAGCATCTAAAAGCTGCAAGCTTTTGCTTCTTTCTCAGACTGTGTTCTGTGTTCTTTGCATATAGTGACTGTCAGTACATCCTTAGAATAAGATCACTGTTCCCTTACAGGAAGTTTCTGAAAACCATCCCTGCATGCATATAGTTCTCTCATTACAATCCTTTATACCTTTGTATTTTGTCAACTGTACAAAATTTTTCCTTTCCTCTCCCAGCTCATCTCATGAAAATGAAGCAAGTTATTTCACCACATACTGAAAGCCCAATTTAATGAAGCTCTGAAGGAAACATCATCAGAGAAGCCAGAAGTCTTACTGTGAGAAACAGTAATGCTGTTCTAAAGCAAAGAAAACAGCAAGAGGAGAACCAGTGATGTCCTGTCCAGCTACTTGGCTGTCAGTTTCTGGAACTGCATTCCTCTACTTACAGGAGCTGAAATGGGCCCTTGGGCTTAGTTAATGGGTGATAGGTTTCAGCCTTCTCCATCTGTGCTCTCCTTTCTAAAGGAATGTTGTGTCTTTTTTATTTTCTTATTACTTGGAATTAAGGATAACTCTTCCTTTCCTCCTCATTTCACCAGTCTGTGGTATGTTAGAAGGATTATTTGCATTGTTGCCACTTTTTAAAACTTCTCTTGAAGAGGTTTAGTCATAGAAAAACATTCCTATAATAACTGGGGGGAAAGGGAGCTGCTGTGTCATTCTCTGGCTTGGGCCTGATGCTGGAGCTGTGCCACTCTGCTTCTAGGAAGGCAGCAACGAGGGAATACTTAACGTTGAAGTTAGCAGCTGTTGGGGATGGGGAGGCAGGTCTTTCCTCTCCTGTTTGTAGCATAAGGAATAGTCTCTGCAGCTGTGGGGCTTCTATGGGCCAGCAGCCGTCAAGGCAATTTTTCTGCTGGCTTGGGACCTAATTGTCTGTAAATGTTCATTTCTCACTCCTAGAACTTGAAACCAATCAGAGAGAATTAAAGCAAATTTAATAAAATACTACTAATAAAAAGGAAAATCCCTCCCAGACTGAGTACGTCTTTGACAAATAACTGCCAGCTGCAAGTTTTTACAGCCCACTTGTCAGCAACTGAATAAAGAGAGTTTATATTAGCAGTACTGACAAACTCTTCTGTATGTGTAAGATGAGCTAGCAGGTGCTGCCATAATCAAGGTGTCAGAGCCCATGAACGGTTTGTATTCAGCAGAAGAAAGGCTCTATGTAAATTATTACATATAAATATAAGGAGTGATAGTCGGAAGGTGAAAAATGTGGCTTGTCTCTGTTCTCATGTGTTTTCCCTAGCAGGTGCATTTGTGTAACCCTTTCAGTGTCTGCAGGATATAAAGCCATACTTAACAGTGCTCCTCAAATACGTGTACTTTGTCTTTAAGGGTAATTGGACATTGCAACATTCCACTGATGTTAAGCAGCAGTCCTTAGGAATAAAAGTTATATGAATAGTTAACTGTATTAAGGACGTGAAGCAGTAAAAAGTTTTCATTTTGTTATCTTGCTCACCATTAAAATTCCTCATTGCCTGAAAAAACCCCGACAGTTTTAAGTGTTTGAAAGAGTGTTAAGCTATTCCTAGTAATTGTAACTGACTGCGTTACTGACTCATTTTTGTGACAGTCAGAAGAAAAATTACTGTAGAAACTAAAATCTCCGGGAGAACCTGCAGGATTTTTTCCTCTAATGCCTGAATGTCACATGAAGTGGCATTTTGTTTGAGATGTATTTTTTCCATCTTTCACAGACTGATCCTGCACAGAACTAAATATCAATGCAGTCAGAACTGAGGCAAGCAGATAAAAAGGTCAAGATTTCATGTGTTGAGCTCAGAAATATTGAGGCTCTTTTACTGTTTCCCTGTCCTGGGTCTTTCCTGCCCCGAGATGTGAGAACGAGCATTTTGCTCACAGTCTCTTAACAGCCAGTTAATGCTATTAGTTAATGAAGAGCTTGCTGTACGGTTGAAGCAGTGCTGGATCAACAGCTTTTTAGTGCCTCATTTGCTGATTCTTTTCAGTATGTCTTTTCTGTGAGAGCACACTGACGTAGAACCCAACAATTAGCTTATCTTGGTAATTGTCCTCACACCATTCTCCCACTTAGATGCCATTTTAAAATCTTTGCAGTCACTAAATTCCAGTAAAATACAAAGATCTCTGAAGACCTCATTTCCAATGTGATGCAACTGCTGCAATACTGGCCCTCTCCTTTCTCTTCTAGTAAATGTGTATTCTAGCTGCATTTTTAGCTTTCTCCCGGAACACAAGACTTCAAAGCAAGACTTGCAAAAGTGAGACATTGTTGCTGCACTAGGTGATAAGTAATTAAATATTCTTGTCAGTATCTTCCTCGGATATGCTTTAATTTATATTGTTGTGCTATTATAACAATGATTTTTTTTTCCCAGTAAATTTAAGTAGTGTTTTTTTGTGGACACAACTCTACCTTAGATTTGGAGGTGTGGCTTTGTTTTGTTTTGTTTTTTAAGACCTGTTCCTTTTTTCTACTACTTTAAAAGTGCAGAAGTCTCAACCAGACATGTAAGCCTTTTTGGTGCTGGGCTTTGGGGAAGCAAACTGGAAAGGGAATTTTGTAGCAGGAGCATGGAGAAGCTGCATTTCACAAACTGGTTTTAAGGAGGTTGTTGTACCTAAAGGTGAAGTCATGCATTATCTGTGAGAAGGATTTCATTTGAAAGTATGATGGTGTCGTTACTGGAAAAATAATGTTCACTGAATTTGTAAAATAAGTGTGTGAAAATGACAGATTAAGAAGCATCTTTTAGAATGCTGCTTCTTTTCTAAGTGAGACTATTTTTAAGCATATGGGAATTTGTATAATAAAGACAGTGGAATTTCTTTAATCCCTATGAGCTCAGGAATGTATTAAAAAATCTTAACTGAGATTAAGTTGAAAATCTGCTACATTTCTAAAAGATAGCATTTTGTTTACCAGCTTCTGTTTTGTAGTTTGCTTTCTAAATTATGCAGTTTAATTTATTTGCAAACCAGTCTTTTGTTGCTGCCAGGATTAACAGCACAACGTGGTTAAACTATATTAATAAATTTTGTCATCTTTAATAAAAACATTTCCTGATATACTTGTTGTACCTGCTTGTTTCCTTTTGTCTTCTTAGTATTAGATGAATGATAGCCATAAGGTGGTGTTTTAGTATTCTGAGTTGTGTTAAATTTAAAAAGTAAAGCTTTATTAAGTGAGAGTTTTTAAGTCTGAAAATTATCTCACTTAAATCTTTTCACTGTCACTTCTTCCAGTCCAAACTGACTTTGTTCCTATAGTTTTGTATGAAGTACCACACTCAGTATTTTTTTGCTTTGAAAATAATATTTCTCTCTGATCTGCTAACTTTATCATCATTGTCTAAGCCCCATTATAACTTTTGCATATAACTTTCTTACTAACAGGTACAGACTGGAGACTTACGCAAGTAGAATGACATAATGGATCGGAAGTTCAACACAGAAACTTCTGTACTTTCCCTTATTTTTAGGGGAAATCCACTACCAAGGTCTTGCAACACAACACCCAACACTGTTAACAGCATAGAAACCTTTCTGCTTTTCAGGTTGGCACCTAACTACACAGTAGTGTCTAATGAGAGGCAAATTCTTACTTTTTTCCTTTAGTATCTAACGATTCCTTAAAAGACCCTTGTAGTGCACAGATTCTTTAGCCCACACACCCTGTCCATCTGCACTATTGCTTACATGCATTCAGCTCCCAAACTGCATAAAAGGCAATCTTTTTCCTTCAAGAAAACACTCACAGTGTTGAGTTGATGCTGGTTTTATTGATGGGCTTACATAAAAGAAGCTCTACAAAAATGATATGTATTTCATAGAGGAGCAAGCAAATGGGAATCCTTTAGCCATATGTCTCAGTGGGCAACAGCACAGCCTGAGTTACTTTGTGCTGTCCAGGCTGTAGCTGGCATTTTGGACTTCACCTAAGACTGGTTGTACATTCTTTTGTTGAGCCCTCTCTTCTTCTTGTCCATAACCTCAGGCAGTTTCTCATCCCACAAGTTCTTGTTGCTTATCCCAATCACACAGCAAGCCAGACGCTTCCCAGCATTTCCATTTTCCAAACTAGCCTTGTTATTGCCCTTGCCCATGTCATCTTCCTGCTCGTGGATCACAACAGATCTGCCCATGATGGAATATGGACCAAAGACCGTAGCAAAGAGGTTTGTTTTGTATTTTCTGATTCTGCCTTCCTTAGGAAGAAAGTTGCCAAAATCTCCTGGGTGACGAGGGTGGTTCACTCTGAAAGGGTTATAGTGTCCCCCTGTAGAATCACAGCCATTGCTGAGGTCTCCAAGCTCGTGGATGTGTATAGCTCTGCTAGATTGATTGTTATCCAATGGAAACCCATCCAAGTAAAAAATGGCTTCCAGTCTTCCATGTGAGTAACACTGCCTGAATAAGACCTGTCCAGTCACTTGTGGCTTGTCAGCATCTATTCTGGAGCTGGGCTTCATTTCACAAGTGGCGTAAATCATCCCATCAGTTTCATTACCACGTGTTACTGGGTAGAGCAAATTCTGCCAGAGGTCGTTCACTTGTTTCTGTATTTCATGCAGTGACTCCTGGCGAGGGTCAGTTTCCTTGTCTGTCACAACTCCAGAGGCAGACAGGGCAAGCCCAGTGACCAGAGAAAGAATCAGAAACATCTTGGCAATTTCGAGCCTGGGAAAGACACAGGAAGGTACAAAGAATTCAGGGCATTTTTTCAGCAGTATGGCTGGAGAGAAGGACACACACAGCCAGTGGGGAGCTGAGTGCAACAGCTGGAACATGGTCCCAGCAGATTGCTGCTTGCTGAATCTGTCTAATGTGATGAACCGAAGCTCAGTCAGAATGCATATGTGTATTTAAACATACAACTGGCACCCATGACTAAAAGAAATTCTAGTGATTACATATTTTAAATTAGATCTTGATCTCAAAAACTACCTCTCTTTCCCTGCAGGAAGCAAGCAAGCCAAAATGTTTTTAAATCTATTTCTGAGTTTGTATTTTTGTATTTAAGAAAAGTAGGCTTTTCTACTTCAACAAATTCCAGCAAGACAGTTTGCCAGGAGATTTTTCCTGGTCCATCTACTTAACCACTAGTTAGGCATTACAAACAAAAAGTAAAAATCCAACAAGTTGATTACCTTGCAGAACCCCTCAGTAGTAGCTCTTCGCCTCTGCTCCCATAAACCAAGATGCGATCAGACAGAAGGCCAGAGGTGCTTGAAGGTGATGCTTATAGAAACTGCGTGTTTGTGTAGAAATTAGGTAACACTGGCTCAGGGAGGCGGGAGAACTGTGGGAGGGGAGGGAGGCGGGGACGGAGGGAAGAGGGAAGGGAGGGGAGAAAGTTCTAGGCATTTTTGTTTTGGGCAGGGTGCATATTTTATCCTTTTGTAGTGAGTTTGTTAGTCTGGCTCTTGGCCCTCACCATCATTTAAAAAAAAAACAAAACAAAACAAACTTTGAAATTAATCTGCTTTTTTGTGACTTTATGCACTCATCTAAAACAAGTGAACTTCAGCAGGCAGGGAAGGGAGAGGAAGGAGCTTTATTAAGGCACAATTGCCAGTTTGCTCAGTTGTGTGCTGGTTGTCTGGAGCTAGTCTGCATTTTTATTTCTACGTTAATCAAAACAGAAACTGGTGCTTGAGCAACATAAATGTTATATGTGGATGTATACAAAAGTTTTTATGGATTTAGAAACAGTTTAAACTGTAATTGTTGAGATACATATCAATGATGCCTCTCTGAAGTTTTAGGGTAGCATCTGCTACTTGCTAAGGTATCTGCTCCACTGCAGCCCTTCTACTTTTTTTTTTTTTAAGTAGCAGTGATTTCTTTCCTAAGAGAGAAGTAAGCGGTACTGAGGCAGTGCAACATCAGACTGAGGTGCAGAGAAATTGCTCAGAAGCTGGCTGGAGCAGGGAGAGTTCACATGTGTTTCACCATCCCATGAATTAAGAAACGCTCTCCTCTCAGGGGTATTGCCCTGCCCACAGCACTTCCCACTGAGGTAGCTGAAATATGGATTTGTCTGTCACAAGATCAATTTAACAGGGCGAGACTTCTGTGGAGAGAAAAGAGTGCCTCTTATTACTCTGGAACAATTATCAATGCAAGAAAATTGCAAAGAAAATCCCTTTTCCCAGTTCACATCTTCTGCCAGCTGAGTAAGGAATGGGACTGTCAACTTCTGCAATGGTAAAACTGTGTATGTTAATCTTTCCAGTATCATATACTACATCAGATCCAAGATACTCAGTTATGTGAGAGAGAGACAATTTTTTTTCTTTATGTATGAGGGAGAGTAGAGTTAAAGGAATGTCAACTACTCGGATCATTAGCCAGGGAAATGCAGAATTAACTAACTTCATTTTTGAATATTGGGATATTGAATGTGTTACTTTAGCTCTGAGCTTCAGTTCTTAATCTGTGAAACAGGACAACTGGTATTTCTTCAGGGTATTTACAAGTTTTTCAGATCACTGTGCTCCTGGGCAGTGTGCAGCGTTCAGTGGGAGCTGAACTCTCAGAGAAGCGGAGTGCCAGGATTGTCCATCACCCGAGCCCAACACTGCCTCCTTTGCAGCTCTTCCCAGCTTCATCCACTGGCAGTCTCTGAGCTGGGAAAAACCATACTTGCAATGTGGGAATACTATGAAATTGCTTGGGTTTAAAGCATTTGAAAGTTTTATAATCAAGTTTTATAAACAGACACAAAAAATGTTGAGCTAAGACAGCCAAATGCAAAGGCTTAAGTTTGTATAATACAGGAAGCAAACATCCAGTTTAGGTACTATTAGAAAAACTACTTCTTAGCAGCATAAACCATTTTTTAAGGGGTCATAAAAAATGGAAGGAAAAAAGGAGCATCATTCTTTGTTTACTCTTTGAGTCACAAAGTAGTGAACTGCAATTGAGTTTAATACTTTTACAAGGAAATTTCTGAGCCAGCAGTCTGTACTCCAAGAAGAGAATTGTAAAGCTTTAATTGAATTATAAGGTGTTTTGAAATACGTACTAGGGATAGAATTTTCAGCTGACTTAAATACAGCAATGTTTCTGACTTCAGTGGCATTTGTGCTGTCTACACCAGCTGGGATTCTGTCCCTGGAAAAACCTACTTGCTGCTCTTTTTTGATGTACTGCACGTGAGAGAGGAAAGCAGAAATGCAGAAGGTGTAAAGGAGATGATCAAAGGGACAGAAAGGACTGCAGCAAAGCAAAATGATGTATTTGTAGTGTTCTGCACTTCAGAGAATGAAAAGGAAATAGTAGCTGTGGGCCGCTGTCAGAAAGATGTATTTTAAAAGGGAGAAGGGCTGATAACTACAAGGAATGCAATTGCCAGGGTGATTTGGCATTCATTTTGAGTCTGAAAGATGGTCGCTAAGTACTAACCAGGTGTATCATTAAAGTCCGTTGTTACCCACTGCCTGTGTTTTAATTTTCTGGTTACAAAGAGGTGTGAGTAATGGGCTTGACAGCCTTTAAAGCAGACAGCAGTTACTGGGAAGAAAGCCCACAGTGACCTGACCGTGCTCTTGTGTTACAATCACTGCTCTAAAAAAATAGACCTCTGCTTTTGTTCCAGTTCTATGAGATCTTTTGTATCCTGAGTTTCAAGCAATGTCCTAAAGGTTCCTGGGCTATACAGGAAAACAACTTCTGCAAGGCTCTCTAGACCACATAGAAAGAATTTTGTTTTAGAGTTTTATACCAGACTCTGCTCACAAGCTCCCAGTCCATGCTGTGACCTTCAGGGCTGGTTGGTTGGTGGGCTTGTCTTGCAATGACACCATTTGCATTACTAGGACTGCATTTGCATTACTCTGCTGTTTGACTTAATGTTGTTTGATTTGTCCAGCACAGAGTTAAACACGATGAGGAAAACGCTGCGTAGGAGAGAATCCCTTTATAGCAAGCTGTAGCCTTTTTTGCGTCTCCAGCAGTTAGATCCGCTCTCAGTGTTTTTTTGATAGAATGGTTCTCCATACAAACAACACCCAGAGAAGGAAACTTTTATGTCTTTGGGAGTGAGTGATGGAGCTGACTGCTTTTCTCCACATGTGGCAGAGGTTGGAGCAGCTGAAAGAAAGGGGACATTTGTAGTCTGAGGGAAACAGTCAAGATCCTTGGACACCTGATCTGCTCCTTTGGTTTTGGGCACTTTCTGCCATTTCTAAGTCACGGGAGCCAGTTATGCTGGTGAGTCATCAGGCAGCAGCAGGAGCATGCAGCGTTTGTTGGTGTGTGGAGTTAGAGACTGCAAGGCAGCAAAACTTCCACGCATTTAGTTTGGGAGGTGGTGTACGTGCTGCGTGCCCCAGCCACGTGTGACATCTGGCACGTCCCGGTGCCTGCGCGAGGGTCTGCAGCCAAAGCCTGCAGTGCTGGCTAGGGGCAGTGCGGCCAGCGGGGGCAGGACTCGGAGAGCAGCCAGGGGGCAGGAGGGCAGGGCATGGAGAGCAGCAGTGCAGCCAGGGGGCAGGAGGGCAGGGCATGGAGAGCAGCAGTGCAGCCAGGGGGCAGGGAGGGCAGGGCATGGAGAGCAGCAGTGCAGCCAGGGGGCAGGACACGGAGAGCAGCAGTGCAGCCAAGGAGGGAAGGACATGGAGAGCAGCAGTGCAGCCAGGGGGCAGGGAGAGCAGGACATGGAGAGCAGCAGTGCAGCCAAAGAGGGAAGGACATGGAGAGCAGCAGTGCAGCCAGGGGGCAGGACACGGAGAGCAGCAGTGCAGCCAAGGAGGGAAGGACATGGAGAGCAGCAGTGCAGCCAGGGGGCAGGGAGAGCAGGACATGGAGAGCAGCAGTGCAGCCNGGGAGAGCAGGACACGGAAAGCAGCAGTGCAGCCAAGGAGGGAAGGACAGGGAAAGCAGCAGTGCAGCCAGGGGGGCTGTGAAGGTGCTCTGGCTTTGGCTGTTCACTGCCTGTCGTGCCCCTGAAGCTCTGGTGGAGCTCTGGTGCTTACACGGGGGAGCTGTGCCCTGGGCTGAGCTGTTTTAGCCTTTTCACCTGCGTGGAAAGACAGGGCTGGCACTGGGCACTGGGCAGCACCACATCCCGCAGGAATTATGATGGAGCAACTGGTTTGCAATTCCTATGGAGAAAAAAAAAAAGAAAATAAAATGAAACATTTTGCTGTAGCAAATGGAAAATCCGTTACTGGTCATGACTTATTCTTCCTGTTTAATCCTGTTCCTTGACTTGATATTTCTATTTAAAGAAATAAAAATATTTACTGCCTGAGATAAGCATCCATTTATAATATTCTTACAAAAGCGCTATAAGCTTTTCCAACTTTTCAGGGTATTACCCGTAACAAAACTCAAATAAATAAACAAAATGGAAACAGCACTTTTCTCTCTGGGGAATAATTTCTCTTGCAAATAGAAGCTCATGCAACTGTCAAACTACTCTGCGTCAGCCAATTTGAAAAATTCTTTAAATTCTTCCTCTTTAATAGCTTGTGAAGAAATCATTTTATGAGAGTGAGGGAGAGATGATCTGTAAGTAAGCTTTCAGAACAAGCTGCATTCAGAAACTAAATCTAAGTCTGTCAACCTAATTTAACAGAATTTCATCTTCACATGTGAATATAAAATACAAATATGTAATGTAAAAAGCAGGGATGGAGCCCACCTATTAGATAATTTAGGTTATTATTTGTGTTTGCATTTATTCCCTGATCTTTTTAAAAATGTTTATCCTTTTCTCTTTGTAACATTAATCTGATAAGGGGTTTGCTGTTTGAGAAGAGGCAAGAAATAAACACAATACTTTTTTCAATCTTAGTGCCCAATGGCCACAAATGGAAATACCTTGAGGGTTTTTTTTTTTATTTCAAAGTGCACATTGCACACATTGTGCATATTTGCACAACTTCAGCTCTGTGTGTAGCTTCAAGTTGCAGCTCGGGAGCCATAGGAATGCTGGACCATTAGGTCAGACGTATGAGTAGTGGTTACCTACAAATAACTAAATACAAATAAATTTCTCTTTTTATGACACTTAATAGAAGCTGTCTCAGTAGTCTAATGATCATCACAGATTAACCGAGCATGATCTTCAGATACTCCTTAGTGTACTAAAAAGACACAGCCATTGATAACAGGCCACACCCTGCCTTCTGTTTGTGTGTGTCATCACCCCTTGGTTTGTATCTGTGCTATGGTCTGAAAGGAATTTAGAGACACCAGACCAAACCTTACCAATCAAGACTTAGTAAATCAAGACTTGGGCTTCTCATTCCTGTTTTTAAAACTCATCATTGCTGAAGAATCTGCCTTGACTGTCCTTTCTCTTACAGATTTTCCAGCTCTGTAGCCTGGTTCTTACTGCAGATCAGAACCACTGTTTTGACTGTACCCACTACAGACACGAGGGACAGATTATTCTCTTCTTTGCAACAGCCTCAGTCAGATTTGAGAGTTTAACTCCCTGCCGATGGCTCTTCCATCTTTCAGCTAAACATTTACAATTATTTTAAGCTTCTCTCCTAAATTTTGTAGGCTCTGTCTAAAGTAGACTGCCTTTTCCTGTGCACCTCTTCCTGGAAGAGAAGTCAGAAACACCCCAGTGTACCAGACAAACAGCAAGAACTACCACCATGCTTGTCATGCAGACTATATTATTCTCTACATCATAATGTGATCTTTACCTGACCCTTTCCTGCAGAACTGCTGCTCATGCAATTATTGCCATTTTATATTTCAGTAGCTGCTATTTCTGCCATGTATGGGATTTTACTATTATCTTAATAGAGTTACCTCCTTTATTTTTATTTTCCCCACCTCTTATTTCTCCAGCTTGTCACGAATATTTTGAATTCTAATCCTTCCTCACTGTGTATTTACAGCTCCTCCAGATTGGTGTCAGCTGTGAATTTAATCAGTTTATTTTTTGTTCTGTCATTCACATCATTAACAGAGGGGCTGAATAAAGCTGAATCTCCTGCACCCGAGGCAGGTTGCTCTCCCTGTTGGGAACTGACTGGCTTCCAAACTGGTACAGATTTCCCACTGTCCCCATACCTGCTTTATAAGAGTGTGATCAAGACTGGTATTTTCCCCAGCTTGTGTGTCAGAATGTCATGTGAGCTAGTAGTTAAGATATTTAGCAAAGTTCCTTCAGATCATCACCTACTTCTTCTCTATATGCAAGACTGATTATTCTGCTGTAGAAGGGAAATAGGAAGTTCCTGATGTCTTTTATCCGTTTCCCTTTCTGACATTTTGTCCATTTCTGTTCGGGTGAATGCAAGAAGTTTGCTTCTTTTAGAGATTTTTCTGTGGCTGTGACTCCTGGATTAAGCCATACTTGTCATTACAGAATTTTCAGACCTCACAGGAACCAAAATCATTTAATGGCCCTATGTCGAACAATCTTTGTTACTCTTATTACCCCGTGAGAAGTAAAATGTCTTTGAAGAGCTGCCTGGCACTAAGTGGTGTCTGAAACCTTAAGC
Organism: Phainopepla nitens; assembly: GCA_013400175.1. Lineage (NCBI taxonomy): Eukaryota > Metazoa > Chordata > Aves > Passeriformes > Bombycillidae > Phainopepla > Phainopepla nitens. The sequence continues at coordinate 191,736 of VXBQ01011151.1, forward strand.
ATACAAAAACTAACAAAAAGCCACCATTTAAGTGCACATCCCCACATCGCTTTCTCCCTTCTGCCAAAAGAGCCAATAGAAACAAGGATTAGGTTAATTCATGCTAGCTAGACTAAATAAATTTCCAGAAGTTCCCATTTATGACCCTCTTATTTCTTGCAAGCAGCACCGGTTCGTGAAAGTCTCCCAGTTCACCCATGTTCCCCACCACTGCATTACAACAGCCAATACTGGAGGCACACCTTGCCAATACCAGGAAAATTAAACTCATTCTTAAGCGTGCATTTAAATGTAGAATCATAGGTGCTTGTCAAGTCACTAAATAAAGTGAAATACCTTGATGGTTTATTTACAAATCCAGGAGGATCTTGGTGCTCCCATGCCCCATATCAGAGACCCCGTTAGCGCTTAAATCCTTGGTGGCCCCTGCAGACGCTGTGGCTCTGCTCTGCACCGGAGCTCAGAGGAGCTGAGGGCAGTCGTGTTCCAGGAGGACCAGAGCCCACCTGGCTTTAACACCAGGAGCAGCTCCTGCTCTGGTGAGAGCCCAGCAAAGGGCGCTGTGTGTGGAGGCAGGGGCTGACAGCCCTGGGCTCTTGCTGGAATCAACACTCAGCAGCATCTGGGAGCATCCTCATCCTTGAACACAACAAGGTGCAGGAGAGCCCTGGAACTCCTGGAGGCTTTCTCAGAGCAGCTATTTCCCCTCAGATGGTGTGGTATGCTACTATAGAATAAAAGAATTTAAAAAAGGTATGGTTTATCTATGTTGGATACCCACCTCCATTGAAAATTGTGTGTAGTTCAGGATCTGAGCCTCTGAGTACTTTTTAAAGCAGTTTGTTGTAAACCCTTTGAATTTGTATCTTTCAGAACAGCAGAAATTATAAAATTTGAAAAATGAAACCTTTTAGAGAGTAAAAATAGTTTTTAAGGTAAAGTGGCTCCCCAGCTTTTTAGCCATATTTATCCCAGTGGTTGACTTTTATAAGAATAAATGAAACCCTGAGAGACTGATGAAGTTTAACAATGTGTGTTCATTAGATCCAATTTTGTTCTCTCGGTGAAAACACAGACTCCTAAATCCTATTTACACTCTGAAATTTTAGAGGTTCCAGCCCTCATCTGACCTTAACACCTCTTAGTTTTGTGCAGCTTTTGTAAGCCTGTGCACATGTTTAAATTCTCCCATGGCAAATGGTTTTGGAGATCAGATGTTCAGGATTAAGAACACAACCAGTTTTTGCCTTGTTTAAAATCATTTTGACGTTTTAGTGGAAGTCATTAAGATTGTTTTCTTGTACTCTCAAATGGGCCACAGTATGAGTGAGCCATTTTTAGGAAAATTACATAAAAATACTTGAATTGCTAAACTACTCACCTTGAGAATGTTAACTCAAATATTTTGAAAACTCTGAAGGTTTTATCTGAAGTAAATATTTGCATCTGAATTCCTCCCCTGGGAAGATTAATTCACAAATAAATAAATTATTAAAGCCAGGGGCCACTCTGAGTAAAAGCATGGAGGAGTAGTCACTTCTAGCTGAACATGCTCTTAGTATTGTTTATATTTACATTCTTTTTTTTTCTTTCTTTCTTTTAACTGTGGAGTGGAACAAAAACCTCCCCAAATAGTGCCACATTTAAGCATCTCTGCAGAGGTTCAGCAGGGTTCTGTGGGTTCTGATTTCCAACCAGGAGAATCTCACTAGTTCCTGCCCAGCAGCACAAAGGATTTGAGCATCTCTGAACCTGGATGTTTGGCTCTAGAAAAACAGGATAGATAGAAGGCAAACACATGAAGGCACTCTGTTTTTATCAGCTCCAATGTCTGCATTAATAGGCAGGACTGAGAATGCCACCTGCTTACAGAGAGGCTTTCAACTCATAGGGCATGGAGTTCTTAATAGTATTCCATTAGATATAATGAGGTACGCTGGTGCAGATTTCCCCCCTGAAGTTTGCACACATTTATACAAAATAAGGCTCCTGCTGGGGTGTTTTATGAATGTGGAGTCTTTCAGTTCCAGTTAAATAGGATAACCAGCTGTTTTCCAGGGCACATGAAGAAATCCTTGGATTGGTAGTTGTTGCTACTCTTAGCATTAGCATCCCTGCAAAAAAAAAGAATAAAAGCACAGAAATATTTTACTGTAACCTTCTTGAAGGGAAGGCAATCCTTTGAATACATCAGAAATTGTTCTAATAGATGCAGTGGTAAAAAAGTGATAAAAATCCATTTTCTTTGTCACTTGATTTTGTTACAAACTTTCTTTCCATCTTCAGCCTCCAGGTCTCCCCCCCATGAATTGTCATCTGTGTTGTCACTTGCAAGACTTTATTCCCTAAACCTGCAGATGTTATTAAATTTGAGGATTATAAGGTTATGTAGGACGTGGTAGAAACCAGATATGGATTGGATGTTTTTATTAGAGGATTACCAAATTTTGTTAACAGGAGTACGCCTGAGTAATTCTGCTGGAAGCTCTGCTGTGCTTGTTATGAAACATCTGATCCTGAAGCAGATACATGGCTGCACCGTGGCAAGGCTCCGGTCTCTTACCATGCCAAGGACACGTCGTGTTCATGATGTGTAAAGCTGGATCAGTGCAAATGATGTACAATGGTTTCACTGGCAAAAGTGTAATGGCACAGGTATCTCACCATAAAATCCCAAATATCCCAATGACTTGTTCACTTCAGAATGCTTTTCCACTGCTGGTACATGTTACAGGCAACAAAATAAAATCAATATACAAAGTTTGTATTTCAATGTTAATTTCAAATACAGTGAAAATATCTAATGCTTTTTGTAGTTTTTTATAACTTGCATATTCCTGGTATATTGACACCAAGACCTTAAGCACACTTGTTGCTCTTAAGGCATGAGATTATGATGACATTAACTCTGTAAATGTCACTATACTGGTGTGTTTGTGAATGAGGGGCTAACTCAAGCTAGTGATCTTAAAGTAAGAAATCAGATGAGAATGTTGATGAAGAATAAATAAATAATCTGATCCTGGAGACACCATTTTCTCAAGTGATGAACTTGCCCAACTAAGGTCAGCCAAAAGCTACTGAGGAGGAAACTTCTACTCTTCTTGCAAGAGGAAGGTGAGTCAGGAAATTTCCAGAAGTGATAAGCAGTTTGCGTAACAACTTGTACCCTGCTGTGGTGTGTACCCTGGTGGGAAGCTCACACCCGTGCAGCCATTTGCTCCCCTCCAACAGGAGGGCAGAGATAATTGGAAGGGCAAAAGCAAGAAAATCCATGGGATGAGATAAACACAGTTTAAACGGAGGTGGGAAATAGGGGCAAGGACAACCTGTGATGAAGAAGCAGTCACTGCTCACCAGCAGACCATCGCCCAGCACTGCCTGCAACAGCACCTTTGGAAACACTTTGGCCCCTCTGTTTACTGCTGAGCATGATACCACAGGGTATGGAATATCCCTTGGGTCAGCTGGGGTCAGCTGTGCTGGCCACGTCCCCCTCAGCTCCTTGTGCACCCCCAGCCTCCTTTTGCTGGTAGGGTGGGATGAGGCAGAAAATATCTTAACTCTGTTGTAAGCACTGCTGAGCAGTGGCTAAAACATCTCCGAGTTATCAACAGTGTTTTGGCCACAAATCCAAACAAAAGCACCATACAAGCTACTTTGAGGAAAATTATCTCCATCTCAGCCAGACCCAATACCCCTGCAAGACTGGTTGCTGGCATAGTCCTGTACAGGGAGGGAAAAGAGAAAAGAGGGATTTGAATCACAGCTAATGTGGTTTGCAATTCCAAGAGAAAAGTGAAGAGTGTTGAGTAAGGAATTTGTGTTATATTTCCAGGTACACCTTTCCATCTGCTACAGGGCTGAATTACTGCTGCTGGGATAATAAAGTCCACTTGATTTATATAAGCAGACTCCTAATCACTTAATAAACCACTTGAAAAGTTATTTGGTAGAGTGGAAAATTATTAACTGGCTGAAGATCCAGCAAGCAGCATCTGTGTCATAGTAAGAACATGACTGGGAGAACTGGCCCAAGAATGCCCGTGTTCAGTGCCAGAAAATTATTTTTTCTAGTTTTCAAGTTATTCCTCGCCTGGATCTACTAGGAAAGGGAAAATTCAGGTCCATGTATATAATTTGAAATTGTAATTAGTAGCATAAATGAACATTTGCTGTTTATACTGTATTTCTGTATTTCCTAGCTGTGAATTAGTTATAATCCTGTTTCATTCTGAATCCCGTCATCAGTTTGAGCTTTTCAAAGACTCATAGAATAACCTGTGTTGGAAGGGAGTCACAAGAACTGCTGCAGTCCAGCTTCTGGCCCTGCACAGGACACTCCCAAGAATCCCAGCATTGTGCCTGAGAGCATTGTCCAAATGCTTCTGGAGCCCTTACAGATTTGGTGCTGTGACCACTTCCCTGGGGAGCCTGTGCCAGTGCCTGACCATCCTCAGGGTGAGGAACCTGATACCCAACCTAAACCTCCCGTGAGATGGCTATGAATTTCTCCCCTGAATGTGGCTATTCAGTTTATTAAAATCCACTTGTCTGTTTTTGCAGGAAGGATGAGTATCTTTTGCCTTGGCTATGGATATTTACTCAAGTTTTTGACTGGATCTAAGATGGCACAGTAGGATTCTTAGGGGGTTTTTTGATTTAATGGGTAATTGTTAAAGTCAAGATTGCTTTCACAATATCCAGCTGGGTGAGGATTTAAAAATCAGTTTTGGGAGAGTTCAACTAGAATTCCACTATGAAATTTAGATTTTAAGAAATCTCACATCAAAAGGTAAATCTCTCTAAATATAGAATAGAGCATGCACACTGTATGTAATCACATAGTTACATAGTTCCTCATTATAGCCCTCTAGTCTCATTTTTTCAGACAGTAGGAGAGAATCTCTGTGTTCTGAACACTTCTGGTGTGGTGTGACTACATAGTTTGATAATTGCTGTATGTAGCTTCATCAAAAAATATTGTCACATCACAAAAGGAAATATGGTCCTAAGATTGAAAGACAGATTCAGATTCTGGAAGCATTTTAGTCTCTTTCTCTTGACACAGAATAAGGAGCCTAGCCTCCTGTTACCTCCAATTTGCCCTTCTTCAAAATGTTGATAATGATGACTCACTTCCTCATGGGGGTATTTTGAAGCTTGGATGAAGTCTGAGTTGTTTCTGACACTGAGGAAATTGATGTCAGAAACTGCAATATTGGAATACTAATCTTTCATGGCTAAGATAAATAATTATCCCCAAATGAAAAGCTATTTTCTCTGCAATTTTTTTGCCCTCCCTATAATAGTCTTTGAGTTAGTAGAGTCCAAACTTAATACAGACAACAGAGGAGACAGTAGACACTGCTTGCTTAAGTAAACAGCATCCAGAGCCCAAATTATTAGTAAATACCAAGGCTTCATTTAGGTTGAATAACGCTGCAATCCAACAAATAAATGAGCCATCAAGTTTGAATTTATGTAGCATACGAAACACATTAAAGGCATCTGACCATGACAAAGGCCTTTTCTGCTGTGAATAATGAGGCCAACACATTAGAATATCCTTTAGATGAGACATTAAACCCAAGGTCCTTTCTGTTTGTCTTTGGTGGCTCTTCAGGTGGAAGTTAGAGACTCCATGGCGTTTCACTAAAACCGTAGAAAATCTCTGGCCCCTGGTGGTATTACTTTCCTAGTAAAGAAATAAATTAAATTTAAAAATTAGAATAGCCAAGGCTGTGTTTGAGTTGAATATCATCAAGGAAAATGCCAGTTTTCCTCTCCATGAGGGCAGTGAGGAAAGATCTCTTGTTTCATGGAGAGGAAGGTGGGTGTGCCTGGTATAAATATAGGTGTTTAAAAGTCCTTTGGGATTTTGGGAGTGTAAAGCACAGAAAAATGGTTTGTACTTATCATTTAAAAAAAAATGGGGTAAAGCAGAACAAATCCAAGTCATATATGATATGTTTGCATGTATCTATGCTTACATAACTGGACATGGACTTTTACATGTGTAATTTCCATGAAGTGGCTTGGAGACAAACAGAAAATATGCCAGGAAAAATTCTCTACCTTGGCCTGTACATGTGTGATTCACTTTAGAAAGTCCATCTCAATTTTCAGCTTCTTTTGTGTAATGCCAATGACTTTGTATCACTTGAGATAATTTAGCTATGCCTTTAGTCTGAGCCTCAGTGAATGTTTATCTGCTTAGTGAAAACCAGGCTCTTGTTCTCTGAGCCTACATCTTAGCTGTGGAGTTTCACACCAGTTTCTTAGCATTAGACACTCATAAGTAAGAGGCACAAGAGGTCACGTGAAAGGTAAATTTCAGACTCCTCTCATAGATGCAGATGTACTATTTTATTGTTATCAAGCTGACTGGACTCACCCATTTGAATTTAAAAGAATTATAGAGAGAACAATCTTCTTGAAAGAAATACGAGAATTAGGTTAGAGCTGACCCCACTTAGCAGCAGAGATAATAAAGCCTTTAATGAAGAACTGACTGATGAATCTGGGCATCATTCAACATTCTGAATAATGAGCCACTTCTTCCATCTTGATGAGAAACAGATGGGATGTGAGGAAACCAGCTATAAACCCAGCCATGTCTGTCCCATCCGGCATCCTCCCTGCGGGAGGCAGGGAAGTGCTGCCTTGTGAGGAAAGATAGTTTAAGGGAAACCTTGGTGTTCAGCAAAAACCAGCTCAGTCTTTGTGAGTCTTACGTGGCTTGAAGCCCCTCTTTGATCAACAGGAATGCCACAGAGAGCTGCGGTACTTGTCCAACAGGGATTAATGCTGGCTGGTTTAGGGAATCCATTGTGTTTCCCATTTTTAGTGTGTATCTACTTGAAACTTCTGACACCGTGGAAATGTCCCACAGGTCATACTTTACAGGAGAAGAGACAGTGGTAACAGGAGAGCGAGGTAAATATCCAACAGTGAGACTTCCTCACATTGATTTCATTCACTTTCATTTCATTCATCCCCACATTAGGGATAGGAAGTCTAGTAATGAGGACTGAAAGCAGATGCTGCCTTTTCTGACTAGTCTGACATTATAGGGCATACATGTACCCTATGAATATATCAAATGGATTTTTAAGCCATGCCATTTCTTTCATGACAATAATTAAAGATGCCGTTCTAATCTAAAGCGCCAGACCCAGCCTGTGCTTTGTGACGGCCGCTTTGCATGAGGTAACTACAAATCTTGTAAGTAGCTTGTGTGGTGTTCAAAGCAACAAGTGGAGATTTCTTCTAATGAGGATTTCTTCTAGATCTAGATGAACACAGAAAGGAATTTGTCTCTTCAAATTTAGCTCACTAGTTTCTCAAAAAAATTATTTCAGTGAGATGAAATTTTTGTCTAGCCTTCCATTTTATCTGCTTTGGTATGATTATGGACCCTTTCAGGCATTAGCTACAGAGCTTTACTCCATGCTTTAAAATATTGAATATTTTCAACATGCAATATTTAACTTAAAAGGTTTATTTTAAAAGTTACTTGTTCCTAACCTTCCTTTTCTCTGTATCTTTAACTGCTGTCCAAAAAACTGGAGGCAGAGTGCTCCCAACATAGGGTCTGTGGTATATGAGTGGATTGTTTGGACTCCATTCAGAGGAAGGTGGTGATAGACATCTGCCCAAAAAGCAATGAACTGCAATGCATTTAGAGAGACAAAATAATTCAGGGGTGATTTATCACTTCCACAAAGGGTTTGTCTTAGAAACAGTTCTTTGTTGCACATTTAGTAGAACAACTCTGTTCTTGTTATTTGTTCTGGATTTTTTTCAGATTTTACTCCCAAATTTCAAGAATTAAGAAAAAGAAAAGTCGCAAATTATTTTACCATATAACACAGACAACAATATGTAGAAGTAATTAATAGGGACATTTGAAGGGAAAACAGGGTCGCACCATTAGCCCCTAAGAAAATGCATCAGGGTTGATGAATTATTTTAATGGGACAGAATGACAAAAAAGGGACTGTTTCACCTAAGCAGGGACAGCTGGTCCATCTGACAAGGATACATTGCTGTCTTGTGGAGTCTGCCAGCCAGCAAGGCTGAAATAATAGCACTGAGAGAGGTATGAATGCTCCTCGTTCACCTAAATTGAGAGGTAATATGAAGTCTAATTATGAACACTTGGTATTAACTGCTTAGTGCCTGAAGACAGACAGCAGATCAGCTGCCCTCCATCGTGTCCAGGGAAGGTCTGCTTTGATTTTACAGATGGTTGCGCCTCCCCGTGCCACCATGCCAGCTGTACCAAACAACATCCAACTAACAACCGTCCCTAACACAGGGCTTTGATCCCTATTTCTGTTCCTAGGCAGTGGGAGCTTGGGACAAAATTTCCATCTGGGGACCAAACCGCGTGTTTCTCAGAAGCAGAACTGCTCCCTTACCATAGCTGCGGTGCCAGGCAACGCTGTGGGGGGCCTTTGCAGGCCGTACCTGCACAGAAATTTCTGTACCTGCACAGAAACCCTCCCCAGCGGCAGAGCCCGCGGTGCGGGGCAGCCCTGGGAGCGGGGCCCACCGTGCTGCCCACGGCCACCCTCCCACTGCTGCAGGGACAGGCACCCGCTGGAGGGGCAGCCACAGACCGCGGCGACCCGGCCATCTGCCAGGACTCAAGGCACGACAGGTGTGATTACAGGATTTAGGTGACTAATTGCAGAATTTACTTTCATACAACATGTTTGTGTGAGGGGGAGAGAGGTGGATTAACTCAACTGACGGGCATTTCTCCAACTATTTGAAAGCTGGTTGTAAAATGGCTATTTTATCTTGCATCTCACCTGCCTCTGAGAACAAAAGGGCTTAGATTTAAAAGTATTATCTAGATGGGGATGGGATGGCAACAGGGGACTGGGACTAAGGCTGCTGAAGCTTCATTTGTAAGTCAAAACCTAGGCTAGTCAGGAATGCAAGGCACAGACCCTTTGCTGGCTTTTGTGATCTGGAAACCAGAGTTCAATTCCAAAAGAATTAAGTACCTGATCCTACTTTCACTTAAACAGTGGTCCAAGCATGAGTCTTAAGCACCATGTTGCAAATCCTCGGCGCTACTTTTATCAAGTGTCCTGGCACCCAGGAGATGAAGGCAGGCAGGATTGGAGAGCCAGTGGCTGGTGCTGCCTACAGAGCCAGGCTGAACTGCACTGTCACAGCAGCACTAGCTCATCCTGATGCTCAGTTTCAAAAGAAAAAAGTGGGGAGCATCTGCTGTGTGCAACAGTAAGGAAAAAACCAACCCAAAACTAAAACCAAAAGCAAAACAAAAAAAGCATGTGGAGGTGGGGGGAGGAAAAGAAGGACAGAAAACAAGCTAAGGAAACCAGAAGAACAAACATAAATAGAAAACCCATGCCAAAACCAAAGCTTTTGGTCCCCTGATCAAAATAACTTCGATCAAGGTATCCATTCTCAGAAGTGCTCTATTTCAAAAAGCAGCCAGCTTTCTAACAAATAAAGAATTGCTCTGTTGTTTCCTTCCAAAGCTTAAATTCAGCTTCCAGAGTAAGATGAAAAGCTAATTTTCTAGAAGTTTAACATGTTTGTGTAGGCATGTCAGGTGAAATAAATGACATTGATATTCAATGTGTATATAGGTGGCACCAGCTCCCAGAACTCTCTCTCTTTTTCATCTTGCTGGAACATTAACTTATGCTCCTGAGGGCTATGTAGAATGCAGAGTGAGAGTGTGAACTTAAAGATAATTTATCATAGCTTTCTCATTGTATCATTCTCTTTTCCTAAAATTTTCCATATCAGAATACAGAGCAGAAGGAGTTTACTTTTGCCTTAGCTGCTTCTAAGTGCACCCATGCAGGCTCTTACTCAATTCAAACCTTTGCATCCTGCAGATTGACTTCTCAGCATATTCCCGTGGTAAGTAGAGGAATGGATGTTTTACTGTTATAACTGGGTCACAGAAAGCTTAAAAATGGATCTTTTGAATAACTATAGTAACTGCAAAACACATCAAGATCCATAGTAAAAGCAGAGAAGGGGTTTCATAGAAAAGTGTCTCATCCAGTCCAGCAAGAGCTGGAAACAGAGAGGATCAAGGAACACCTATCTTTACTCTTTGCTCTAAACACCTGTGAGCAACAATTCTGGAAAGGCTTGGACTCTCTTTTTATTATATATTATTTATTTATTATATACTTATTTATTATATACTACTAAGTGTGACAGAGGTATTCTACTAAATGTGCTACAAAACAGAAGTGTAATGTTAGTGATAATGTAGATTAGGTAGTGCTGGCACCCAGTTTCCCTCTTCAGTATTAATATCCATAAATTAATCTGTGTAAATTACTTAAACTTCTAATTTTACATTCTAGTAGAGCTCAGGTTTTCAATTCATGTTTTTGCAGATTGGAAAACTGAGGTGGATATAGGTTATGTGACTTTTTTCTTCCTGATCTACTGTTGAGTTAGAAAAAAAAAATAAACTGCTGATTACTGCAGCACAATACTGAGATGCTTTTCCTTTTATTTTTTCCTTGGTGCCTTTTTATGGTTTTGGTTTTGTTTGTGGTTTTTGTTGTTGTTGGCTTGGTTTGAGTTGTTTGTTTGTTTTTATTATAGGAATAGTAATGTTTTAATACCTAATGTTGCTGATAGGCATCAGCATTGGAGATGTCTGGAGATGGCAGATACATAGCTTTATTTAAAAATGAAGTATTTTTATGTGTGATGTATCTTCCTGTACTTTTTAGCTTTCTGTTCTTTCTTTGTAAATGATGCTAAAGTGGAAGTAGGAGTGGCTGCAGAACAGGTAGCAATCAAAACAGGTAGCAATCAATGATGGAGAGGATGTCTGACCCTTCAAGAGATGTGATTCTGGGTGCTGCAGTGCCCCTGAAGCACTGAAATCCAGAGCTACTGTACATTTGCCTTTAGCTTTGTTTATAAGAGAATGAGGAACTTGGCATAGGAGCACACCTTGCCAATTTGCTTCCAAGGCCTTTACTTCTGTCCATCAGAGAGCCAAACCATGGAAATAGTCTTAGTCTTATTGGACAGCCCTGAACCCAGAGAGGTCTGTTATCTTTTTCCCATCTCTTCCTTACTGTTCACAAATTTTTATTATGATATCGTTTTGATTCTTAAACTGTTCTTATCTCAACTCACAAGTTTCTTTTTCACTTTTACCCCTTCACATTCTCTCCCCATCCCACTGGTGGACGGAGGGGGTGAGTGGCTGTGTGGTGCTTAGTTAAACCATGACACATGGACAATGGTTTTCACATAATTTCATTTGCCATAAACAAAGGATGCTTGCTTATATCCAAGAATCTGAATTGACTAGATCCTTCATAACGTTAGTGTGCCTCTAGTTAGTTAGTGCACACTCTAGTGTGCCTTAACCATCCTATGTAAAAGTTGATTTCCAAGGCAAAACTAGTGTCCCCAAGCAATGAGAGCCTAAGAAAGAAAGAGGCCTCACACCATTCTCACCCAAATCTTTAGCTGGTTTTTTGAGCCCTATTTTCTGGCTTAGCAGGAATTATTATGCCAGCCAAACTAAGAAAGAACCAGGTGTGTAATATGTCTATCTGTGTCCACAGAACAGGGCTGGCAAAGAAGGCAACCACCACTCAGCTCCGTGGTTGCTCTGAGCTGGCAGATGAGGCTATTGCCAGTCTAACAAGAATCCATTAGAGGTGTTGGCTTGATAGCTCTATCAGTATTATCTGTTTACTTATCTATCATTATGATGGAAATGATACAGGAATTATAACAGGAATATTCATGCATGTGCTTTTTTTTTCTCCTTCCTTTGTTCCCCACTATATTTCCTATAGCATCAACACCTTGTTAACAGGAATGAGGTTGGGGCTTTTATAGATTGACCTCTGAGGAGCAGTGTGCTCAACGCCATGAAAATATGCCAGAATAATAACCAGCAACCTTAGAAAGTAAAGTCCGAGGCTTGGAATCTCTCTTGTGCTAGAGGTAACAAGTGATTTATCCATCTATGTATATAAAGCTTGATTTGAGAACTGTCTTGGGACGTGTTAAATGCACATCAGCTACTGCCTAGATATACTGCCCAATCTATTATTATTAGGAGTAACAAGGATAGCCATGCATGTAATATATGCATACAGCTTTAAAGCATGCTCGCTATAGATGCTCCTCTGTTCCAGGTATTTGACCTCCAGGGTGACAACAATCCACAGCATTTGAAATCTGACTTAGATTTTCTAAGTGCAGGTGGCAGCTCAAAACCCCCTGGAGGTTGCTTAGATGAAGATGGAGTATTGGACACTATGGCCACCTGGCTCCAGAGGCAGTTTCTATGCAAAGGAAGAGATCAAGTGCAATCTTTTCTCCTTTTAAAGCAATGTAATTTTTCTCTGAGGCTTCCAACCTCTATGGTTATCACATTAAAACTGAAAACATTTCTCCCTTGCCTGTGCATAACATGAAATCTTGTAGGCTTCAGCTAAGTTGCTTCCTGACTGGAAGGTACATAGAGATGTGCAAGGAGACAGCATGAATCCAACGGTGAGCTGACCAAAGAGGCACTCACTCATTGCCTCTTACGTGCAAGTGTTCCTATCCCCCAGTCCTTCTCAGTTTTCCTGTGGTAATTGGAAGATTATCATCACTGTCTGCAATGCCTTTTGGTGCATGGATATGACAGAATAGGTAGTGCATTTCCTCCTTAGCTCCCATAGCATGAATGAAAGCAGCAGCTTATGGACTGATGTATTAATTTCAGCCACCACTGCACACATCCAAGGGAGGGATGCCAGATATTTTCCATAGACCACAAAGTACAGCTGATACTCTCTTGAGTTCACTGACACGTCGAGAGAGGATAGAAGCCCAGCTACCACTAGAAGAGGTCCTTGTCCCTGGTAGAGGGCAGCAAGAGCGTTCCTCCAAAATATCCTCCAGAGTGACACTGTATTTGGGTCTCGGTAACCTTCTTGGATTTTCAGTATTTCAGAAATTTGCCTCCGTGCATCTCTTTTCCTTCTGCAGGACTTCCACCCGCAGGTCAGCCTGGATACTGCAGCTGAAGTGTGACCTGCACTTTGTGGCAAAACTAGCCAGAGCTGCAGGTAAATCCTATATTTCCAGCAGAAGGCAAGGAGAACTCTGGCTTTACTTTGGCAAGGTCCCCCAGAGTCAGGGACAGCAAGTGAGAGGGCCCATATCTGAGACACAGACATTTCAGCACAGGAGAAAAGTGCAGCTGCTGGCCCTGTATCCCTCACATCTAGATTCATCTTCTCATGGGCGTGACATGAAGTACTCATGGTTATTTTAGCCAGGTGGGTTTCAGAAGACAGCAAAAAGCTGGAGGAGCTCACCATATACAGGTGTGGAAACCATTTCTATAAGTGACAATGTGCTCTGGCCATTTCTTATTAATGTCCTTTGATAATCTCCTTCAGAAATCAAACAAACTGGGTAAGGACAGAGACATCATTTGCAGCAACATTCACACTGTGCTCCTTCTTAGCCTTCAGAGAGGCTTACTCAATTTGAAGAGGATAGGAGAGGCTCTCTTTGCTGACCTACATTGTGTAAAACAAAACAGTTAGTAAAGTGGGATGGCTAACTTAACTGTAAAGGTCCACGTTTCTCTCTCCCTTGTTTGATAAATGACTGTCACCAGAATTACTGTGCTCACTTAAAGCAATTAGTCATTATTGGATGATCAAAGTATTCATCAAAACTTAGGTGCAGTGTGATTGATCTTCATTTGGGTTGGAAGGGTTTCCTTGTTGGATTTTGGAGAAGGAATCCATCAGTGGCACAGCCATCAAACAGAAGACAGCAGGTATATCCTTGTCAGAGAGATGTATGACTATGCAGAAATTCCAAAAGGTACCAAGAAGTGCAGCTCAGTAGCAGAGATAGCTACTGTCACCTGGCAAAGCTGTTGGGTTTTAGCAGATAGAAAGAACATTTAACCCACCCTGCTGGGTGCCATAGCCTACCTTAGAGGAATTTTAATTCAAGGATTTATAGAACTGTGGAATCCTGAAATCCTCTGAGTAATGTGCAGTGGTCTGAGACACTCCTGGTACCAAATGGTGCTCCACTATTTGCCACATTAAAAACCTACAGAGGAGCTATTCCAACGTGGTAAGTCTGATCCACCTTTTACAGGAAACTTAGCTTTAAGATGAGCGACCTGGATCAAAAGTAATCTAAAATGTCATTGTAGCTGTTGCAGCATTGTGTTCCTGAGCAACAGATGCACTTGAGAAGACTTCTCCATGGCAGCTCTTGATCTTATAAAATGCCTTTACCATCACTGAAAGGTTATTGAGCTTTAAAATATTTACTTTCAAGATTTTCTGGTGACCTGAATGATTTGTGACCAGACATAGTACAGAAACCCTCTTTATATGTTAACCACTCTTTCCCTATGTGAAAGAAGTAAAAGCTTACTCAGGAAAGGCAGTTTTGCTCCTCAAGGCACTGGTTTCCTCTTGGTATACAGTAATTCAAGTAAAAATAAATTAAATCCTCATCTGAACTGGAAATACAGAACTATAAGTGGGAATTGCATTTGCAATTGCCTTCCTTCTTTCCAGGGGCAAGTATAGCAAAGTAAAGCACTGCTCATTCTGACCATTCAATAAGTAGGCAGGTTTTTTTCTAATTAATCTGTTCCTTTTCCTTCCATTTATTTTTTTTTCCCTACCCATTATTTATTTAAGTTAACAGGGGACAGGTTTTGACCGTACAGTTGAGTGACTCTGGACTAACAGTAGTATAAATAACAGCAGAACTTGTCATGGTGTTTCCAAATTAATAAACCTAAATGTTTTCCAACTAATGAAATGGCTGGAATATGATCAAACAGATTTTGCTTTTAATCTGTGAAAGAAAAATGTGTTTGCTTGACCTGTAAAGCAAGTTATGCCAAATTTGATCATGAAACAGTATTTATGACTAATTTTTAATGCACTGAAAACAGCTGAAGTGGGAAATGCTGATACACTAGTGTAACTATGACTGTGGAAATTGAACTAATGTAATAACTAAAACGAATGGGTGTAATGAAAGAATAAACCCATGGAGGCTGGTAATGCCTCAAAATGTTGTGATTTTGAGACTAATGTTTATGGAGCAAATGAAGAAAAAAATCAGCAGCTACAGCATGTGGCAGGAGTCTTTGCTGACATTTGCAGAGCATTGTGTTGTGCCAGCAATGTTAAAAGGAGTGTCTGAGAGCAAGAACATCACAGAGTAATGAACTCTGAAGCATAGTGAAAAACAATTACATATGTGGACATAAAGCCCAGCATATTTCTATTGAAATTGGCAGCACAGCTGATTTAAAAAACGGGCTCAGAATTTTTTCTTGGTGACACATCATATCTTCCCATTCGCTATATTTAAAAAATAACAAAATTCGGTTGGGGACATATTTTTGACAGACAGCACAAGCGATGGAGTGCTGACTCTGCATAGCTCTGAAAATGGAAGTAATTGTACTGCAAAGCAACACCAGATAAATGCAGAGAAATTACTTCCACTGAGAGTGGTATTCTGTTCTATTTTGAAAGTATCCTTTGAATTCTGTTAATAGATCTTCTAAAAAATCAAATATTTAAGGAGGCTTATCTTTAAAATACTATTAAAATTATGATTAGAAAACATATAAATCATTGCTATTCTGTAGCACAATTAATTTTCATTGCTATGTTTGCGACCTACTTACAGAGATCACAAACACTAATCTCACTGGATAATTAAGAGTGTAAATATCATTTGTCCAGTCCCCGATGACTGGTCTTAGAAATCCAGTGAGCTCTCTACATTAAACTACCAGATAAGAAATCCTCAGTTACATATCGACTTTAATTATCACATACCACTAATGGTTCTTAATACTTGGTTTCATATTTTATACGAAGAATAATACAAACTGTATTTAACAAGCAATTAAATATTTTCACCCATAAATTTATTCTTCTAGATGTAGCATTCTGATACAACAGGATGTAGATACATTGCACAAAACAGGAAAATATATTTTTCTTCTATTTAATCTTGGATAAATGTTTTGTAATATTTTTTGTTTTCATAAAGGAGGTTTTCTTTAAAACTCTTTAAAACTCTTTAAAACTGCTGGCCTTCTAAATATAGATGTATATTTCAGGATTAGACCAAAGAAATTACTTTCACAATCAAGAAAATATTTGGCTAAAAGCCATCCTGATTGAGTGATAAAATAAATGTAGCAATTAAAAATCACACATATTAGTTGCATGTATAATAAATTACATTGGGAGTCATAACAAATGGGAAGTGATGATACAAAAAGACTGAATGTTACAAGCACACAAATTAACAAGAGAAGCAAGAGACAAGGAAAAAATCCATTACAGTGAATGATAATTTTATAAAGTATAATAGGAATAGAAGTCCCAGCAATGCTATAAGCTTGTAACTACCTAAATATATTAAAATTGTGAATAATTATGGGGAAAGACAAAGCATTATTTAATTTTGAGAGGCTTATGTTGGAAAGGAATTGGATGACATACTTGTTTAACATGAACTGCTTTCAAATTTACCAGTAAACTGTGAATACTGTAGCCATGCATTCTTGATATATCTATATTACATGGATAGGTAAATATGCCTTCTGTCCTTAAAAATACCTCCTAGAAGTATTCCAAAGACAGACCTTGGGTCCTGCTGCATGTTGGTTATTAAATTATTTAAAATAAAAGATAACTCAGACTTTGTTAAATATGTTATAGATAATCCCAGAGATCGAAGATTTGTAATAGTAGTGCTAAAATTGTAGGAACGCCAGTAAATTCCAGGAAATATAAAATTAGGGATAAGTCATGCAATGGCCTTCAGTACAAGACCTCAACAGGGGTGTCACAACAGTGTTTTTTACCTTGCTGTGCTGTTACCAGAATTGTTTGCTTCCTTAATCTACTTGTAATCAGAGTCCAGGTACCATGCAATCACCATGTGAGTAACTTACGTTCTTTACCACTATTTATTTTCTTTAAATAGCTGGAATCCAGAACACATAAGTTTCAAGACCAACTTTATAGTTTGGTGCAACTGAAAAACACGCAAACCTTCAGTAGAGAGACCGCTGAGAGCTGCTACTTGCACCTCTTCTCTACTGTATTTGATTCGCTCCCTCAATTTATCCATTTTCTGGTCCTCCCTGCTCTCTTTACACCTGGACTAACTGTGCATATTTAAGAACAATGCCAGGCAGGCAGGTCTGGTGACATACGTTGAGACTAGTGTGACATTTGGACACGGATTTTTCCACCTACAAGGTCACCACCTAAAACCAGCTCAGCTGAACAATGATTAAAAATTAATCCCTAAGTGCTTCTGTGTGAAGGGACCAATACAGGTATTGTTACACTAAACACTCTGGAAGCACTTTAAACTAAGAGTTGGAAAAGGAATTGCTTCAGCTACAGGGGATATTTTTACACTAGGAATCATTGTACAAGAACTGCTCTTTATTTATCTTGTGCCTTACTTTGTCCTGGAGTAATGTTTGTGTGTACATAAGCCATTAGACCCATCCATGAAACCCTTATTTGAAATATTCCTGTCCCTCAATCATGCTATTATTATACTGTGGAATAATTTGTAACCTCATCAAGAAGGCTGCAAATTGCATCAGTCCTGGAGGCCAATCAGTTGTCCCCAGGAGGCATTTCCTTCTTAGACTGGGGAGGAGCAATATCAACGTAGTTGTATCTGTGGAAAAATTTTCTTGTAGATAAACAAAGGATTTAATTCAAAAGAGCTATTAGCTAATACTTATAACTGATACTAATTTATTTTTAAACTGATGTCTGTAATTGTTCTTATATATGCAAAACAGTATATTTGCATAATATACACACAGAGCTACACAAAACACAGCAGCCTGAGGTTCTACATCTTCTTTCCCTGACCCATTTTGTTATCTTTAATGTTTCTTTTGACTCTTTTTAGCCTTCTCCATTCTCTTTTTTTCCTTCATAGAAATATCCTTATCCTTTATCATGCTTTCTTTACTCTTTCTTTCTTTTCTTTCCTTTGTTTCTTACTCCCTTTTTTGATCTTCACCTGGCCTCTTGTTTCTTCATTTTTCCAAACTCTATCCTCTTCCATGAGGTACAGATATTGAACAGTTGTCTTATGATCCGGCTGGCCAGTCCACTAGTGGTCCCTTGCTTCATAGAGAGACTGAATGAAGCAGCTACTGCACCTGATCCCACAGAAGAGTGTTTCTCCTGCAATGATTGTACACCCCAGTCCTCAGACACTCAGTACTGTAAAAAGGAGCAACATTTTAGGAGTAAAAAAGTCTTGCCATAGTAGCCTTTTCAGGCCCTAGGTTTTTGTTTTGTAAGACTGATGAAAACAGCCTAGGAACTATCAATAATTATTGCAGAAAAAAATATAGCAGGTGACTAGGTTTTATCTTGACTCCACAGTGCATCACCCTCAGGGTTCTTTGTCTCCAGGACATCTGTTACCAGCCACCCCACTCCTATAAGTTTCCCTGTCATTCTTGCTGATGGTCCACCAGTAGAGGTGATGTTTAGGCTCACGGGCACAGCCCTATCCCGTTCAAACCATCAGGAGCTAATGCTCCATGTCCTCCATCTGCCTTTTAGTCCTTCACCCCAAATGTCCAGCTAGACACACCTTGTGGCACTTGCAGAATCAGTTTCTTCCCAGTCCCATTTTCCCTTCTCGTTTCCCATCTTTGGAGACAACAGTGCTTCTACTGGCTAAATGCACAAACCTGTATCAGTACACTATTGACACATGCCAGGAAAATGCTATAAAAAGGTCATGAACTCTTTCTTTTACTTGATCAATGATAAAAGTCAAAGCATGGTTATGTGCATTACTAGTTTCCTGCATGACTGTCTTGATCTAGCTTTTAAAGGGGAGTTCACTAAGCACTGAAATGTCATCCTTCTCTACAGAAAATCTTAAGCCAGCTTTCTAATAAGAACAAACAGGCTGACCCTGCAAAGATATTGACATTCTTCCACACTCTAAGCCGAACTGAATGCTATTCACTGTAAGAATGCTATTTGGCCACCAGCTGCTGTTGTCATAGCTCTAGCAAGAGAAAGTTGCAGACAGTAACTTGAGGCAGTAAGAGCAAACATATGGAAATTACCATCAGAGACTGTTCTGAGAGAGAAAACTGACTGCAAGTGACACAGGGAAATCTGAAAAAGGGTTGCATGAAATGAGATTACTCTTCAGCATGTGGCATGCCAAAAGTGAAAAAAAAAAAATCGTACAATTTCCCCCTGCATTTGAAGAAATATTTTAGCAATTAAAAATACTTCTTTACCCATAGATGACTTAACATTTGGTAAACAGGTTTTCTTCTAAACTGCCTAATTAAATTTGTCTTGGGTATAATGCAAGCATAATAAATTTCAGCTCTAAAGGTCACATTTTGGAAACTTTATAAGCCACTTAACATCAGAAGCTTGGAAGGAGAATGCTTTCTCAGCCTTTATGACTGCCTTGCGATGCTGTAATAGCACTGGGACAGCAGTATCACTGTAATTAAATACCTTTTGCAGCAGCCTGGAGAAGAGGAAACACTCTGGTCATCCAAGACGTGTAGCTGAGTAGCACCCTTGGGACAGAGATGTTTATAAGGATTAACTCTTTCTTTTTGTAATGTGACAGCACCAGCTCCCACATATATGGCTCAGCCTGTAAGCTTGTATTGATATAACAACTAAATTTATACATTTTATTGGTCCAAATTTTTGTATTTATGGAGGATGGAATTCTTACATTGTCTGGTAAGGGATTCAGGATACCTAGCTTTAGTCAGTTGAGACTGCTCCCCTCCTTTCACTGCTGTAGTTACACTCCAAGGGCAGAGACAGTGGGATGGGATGTGCCATAGTCAAAACAGCAGCTACAATACACCTGGGGCAGATGGGTGGCAGAGGCATACAGAGGGTTCCCATGGGATATAAGCAGCCTCCTAGACAGGATGGAAAAGTTGGCAGACCAGAAACATGCAAAATTGTCCCAAATGAATCCTCTTGAGCCCATCTGTCAGGATGTCACCAACACAGACACTTTGCAGTAGAGAAATCTGCTACTCAGTTGCTCCTCTCTGTCTTATTAGCTACAGGTTTTTAAGCACAAATTTGAGAACAGGTACATATCCATATGCAATATGAGCTTCTGTGCTCTCTAAGAATTCCTTGGTGACTAAAGGACAGGATAAACTTTGGGAACTGCTCACTCTGATAACTGATGTTCTGTGGGAATATACTTGCATGCAGTCACAATATCATTATAATTAAAAATATAACAATAATATGGCTTCTACAGTGTAAAAAAAACCACCTGATGGATAAATTGTTTACCTTTGTCAAACAGCCATAATTTTGGCTGAAAGCAGTTTGGTCCTTATGCAAAACTAGAAAAAACTACCTAGCCTGCACAGCAAACTATGAAAGTAAAATATATGAGAATAGTATGCTCTCTGGAGTGACAACACTTTTAGAAAAGTGGCTTTCATGTTTCCTTCCTGCATGTTCATTCTACATATCTCTATCCCACAGAAGCTTGAATCTACCAGTAATATTTTCTTCTGTGGTGTCTCCTTGACCCACACTGAAGGTTTTCACTGTTGCAAGCAGACTTTTTTAAAATCTGAGCTTATAAGTGAAGCTAAGAGGTTTAGCTGAGAGCTACAACAGTCATACTCTCTGGTTTGGGCATGGATGACATGGTACAATTCATACTGACTACTGAGTAATACTTGTACTGACTTGCTTCATTGCATTTCACAGCTTGTGATATATTCTGAGTCCAAATATAAGGTACAAAGAGTGGCATTATACTACTGTAGTAAGTTTGTAGTAACACTTAGTTTCTAAGTGTTTTAAAAATTAGGATTTGTTGGATTGTTTACAGCTTACCTGTGCACTTAATGTATTGAACATAAGTTGCAAACTCCAATACAGTATTTCTACATGCTACTGAAATGCAGAAAATTTCCTCATGCCCTCCCCCCACTATATATTCATACTTCTTATATCTGCCAGATGGTGTGGAGCAAATTATTCTAGAACTCAGACCATGTGAATTTTAAGCAGATGAATATAGCAGCCTGTGCAGCACTTCGCCTTCTTTTATCACTGACTGTAGTGCTGGCCTGTTTGATCATATCCCAGAACAAACAAATCTCATTAATCAGTGTTTTCCTTTTTTTTTTTTTTTCCCTTGGCTGTTTTTTCCTTTCTCTTCACTTATGGAGAATTTCTTTGGGAAGCCTTGTTTTTAGAAGGAGATAAATTTTTCAATCTGCTTTGTCCTTTTATTTAAAAATAAATTTAGCTTTAAGAAACTGTGCTGGCATTATATAACTGATCAAGAATGCAGTTCCTGTATAAACGAAACTTGGCCTGGACATTTCTGATGTAAGTTATCCACTAGTACTCCTCAGCAATTTACATCTCTAGAGTTGAAAGGGTAATGTGATTTAAATTACTAGAACTCTTACTGAAACTGCCATTGAAGATTCTGAATTATGCAATTCAAATATAGTTACTTCACCACAAATGTCAGTGACACCAGGCAAGCAATAATTCGATGATGTTGCTTAATTTACTTTGCCATGATTGAACTGATCTTGAAGCACTCCTGACTTTTTGTTTTATTTTTATTTCACAGAGTCATAAAAATATTAGTCAGAAGGGACCTTTGGAGATCATCTTGTGTAACCTCCAGTGTAACTTGGGACTCTTGCCAGTGCTAGATTAGGTTAGCTTTGGCTTTATCTGTGTAAGTCTTGAAAAGCCCCAGTGATGGAGATTTCACTGTCTCCCTGGGGAAATAATGCTATGAACCTGCTCCAGTGCTATAGTGTCCTCCTAGCCAAGTCCAAACCTCCCTAGCTGAGATCCTTGTTACACTGCCTGTTAATACGGAGGAGAGTTTTGCTTCATCACCTTTGTGACTCCCCTTTAAGTGCTGTAGGCTGCTAATATATTACTGCTTAGCTCTTCTTTGGCAGGGTGAACAAGCCTATTCCCCTCATTCCTAATGGCTGATCTCTCCTACTTGATGCCACTGTCTCGGTGACCCTCGGATGGATCCTCTCTACTTTGTCCATTTCCCTTTCAAAGTTGGATACAGACTGCAGATAAGGCCTGGCCAGTTTACCTCACTGACAGTGTCTGAATGAATCACACTTTTCACTTTTCATAGCTGGCTTATGAAAACTGGTACTATTTAATAATGTTAGCTAATGAGTTCCTGCAGCAGTTTTTCTGTATTAGGACTTTGAAGCATAAAAACCTTTGGTTCTTAGAGAACTGTTGTGGAATGCATAACTTTTAGTACTGTGTTGGTTTTGCTTCTTGACTGTGCTGGGGCTGCTTACACTTTCAGGAAGATCATTCCTGTAGGAAGTTTATCTGGTAGCATGAATATATTGTCCACTGCTCTCCTCCAAGATAAGAAAAGAAGGTAACCAAGTCAATTTGCAGGCCAAGGCACTACCAGCTGAGCATATTTCAAATAAATATCGAGCAAATGTAAAGTCTGTTTTTTATTTCCCTTAATAACCTCTTTGGTGGGGATGGGAAAAAGCTGAAGGTTTGGGTAAATTTTTTTTGTGGGAAGGGCAGTTTGTAATGTTGGTTGCAAGACCTAAATTTAATTATGCAGCAATTTTTTTAACGTATTTCTCTCACTGAAGACCTATCCAGAAATACAGAATGCATGCTGGGAGGGAGCTTTAATCTCAAAGGTACAAAACCAGTGTAGTAAGTGATAAAGAAACTCTTACTTATCTCCTCTTCATAATTAGAAGTGCTTCTAATATTCCAGCATAGACCTGGTTTATGGAGCTGCTGACAACAGCAGCAGATCTATTTGAATTGAGATGAAAGCTGATGGAAGAAATAAAAAATACAGTGAAGTAGCTCAGTGCGACACACCACACTGGGAAATGGGCAGGAAGGAAGAAACACCAAGAGCAGCATTACTGAAGACTGGGATCTATTGCATCACAGGCATTTCTCTCAAAAGAAAATATGATGAAACTCAGAAAGCTGCATTCACTGAACAACAGCAAGGTCAGAGTTAAGGCTAACACTTTCGGATCTTGCCTCAGTTTAGGATAATTAGATTTAGGTGGCATTTCAGACTAGGAATCCTTCTTTTCCTGTTTCTTCTTTCTTTCTTATTCTCATTTGCCTCAGTGACAGAGTTGCATTCCACACAGCATCTGGACTCATCTCCTGGGAGATCTGTGGTGTTGTACCTAGAACATACGGCTGCTTTGCTCTTTCCCTGACCAAAGTTTCATCTGCAGCCTTCTTTCTAAATTTCTTCTATATTCTTCTTTTCCTGCCGATGAAATATTAACTCCGCTCCTCCCTCCTTTGTCATTTAGAGTTGGTAGCTTGCAGATTACTTGTAATTGAAAGTAAATGTTGGTTTGTGAGTGTACCTACACAGCCTGTGCAAGCCTGTGCCTGTGCACAGCAGAGAGGAGGACTGCTGAGGACAGGCAGAGCCACCAGCTATATGTTTTTTTAGAACACTAGCATAACAGAGGAACAGTGGAAAAGAAATGGGTCTGAGGTTTGCAATTTCATACCAGTGTGCTGGTGAAGACACACAAACTTCCATTTTAAATGCTTGATGGGGGGCTTTTCCTTAAGTGGGTTGTCTTTCAGTCTTACTTCCTGTGACTCTTTGTCTTCACTTTAAATCTTTAGCCCTTTAGAAAGTCTGAGAAGAGGCTTTGTTCAGAAGGCTGGATTTTTCCTCTCCTTCCTCATGTTTCTGCTTCTCTTTCTCTCATCCCTGTCAGCTCTTATGTTCTGCTCTCTCTTTACCACTGCTGGTTTTTCCCTTGGCATTCTCATCTTTTATACACTCTGCTCTTTTTCCTTCCCCCTGGGGGAACACAATGTTGGACCTGAGATAGACCTAGAGAAAAGTGATCCTCCAGGGAGCATCCAGATGATAGTCATGAGCAGAACTGGATGATTTTGTGAATGCAAGTGTGCATAAGACAAACTACAACTTCCTAATGAAATAAATTAGGATTTTGTATACTGACCCTACGAAATAACACAATTGTTGGATCAAGTCAGCAGAAGTTTTTGAAAGCAGGGACACCAGTCTCAGTCTTGACTATTGTGGAATTAGCACAGGAATGTGATTTGTTTTTAAGATATGACAAATCAGATTATGGACATGTCTCTCAGCTATTTCTTAGTACTAGCTACTGAGAACATTTTAATTCAAAAGTATTAATCACCATGGCATTAAACCAGGGTGACATTAACACTCAATCATAATAGAGACAGTAGATGTGGCTACAAATAAAGCTATAGCAGACCACCTGCAGAATCCATACTGGTTGTTGTGCAGTTGTATTCATAAATCACAAAGCAGCAAACCTCTCCTAGATCCATCCTGGGGATTAGAAGACATTATAACCATCAGCTTCCCAGTCCCTCTGCTGGACTGTTAACACTTTCCTGCTACCATAATCTTCCAAGAAAGCAATTTATGTAAGTGTTCTCTAAGTCATTTCTGTGAAGATTAGAAAGGTTAGCTTAAACTAATGCAAAAATAAGGTATTTGTTAATGCAGTTTATTTAACAAAAGTAGATCAAAAAGCTTATAAAAACTACACCTATGGGAGAACTTTAGAGTAAAAGGATGTGTAGGAGGGATATTAGAGCTTTCTTCTGTATGAATATCTATCAATTGACAGTCTTGTTCTTTTTTCTGTTTATTTTAGGGATTTTTTTGAGTGTCCAAATAGATACACTGTTAAAAAGATAAGTACATGTAGTCTCATTTGTTTTAAAATCCTTTACAAGGTCCACAGTGTTTTAGCTATGTCTTGGAGGATTTGAAATTTTTTTTCCTACTTTACTGTTCCCAGATCACTGGGATACAGCTTCACTGTAGGATACTGCATGCTTTTCATAGAATATGAACACTTTTCAGAGGATATTTGTACTGAAGATTCAGTCCTTACCCCATCAGTCTCCCACACAAGGTGCTAAGCAGCACTGCCTTTTTTTAAAGGAAATTAAATTTTCTAGGATTCGCCAGGATAAATTTGCTTCCATTTATTAATTAGTTTCCACTGGAATCTATGAAAAATTAAGCTTATGTCAAATATCTGAATATTTCTGCAAAAAATGCTGAATGAGTGGAGCTAATCTGATTCATGTAAATGTATCCGAATCAATCAAAATGTCACTTTAATGTAGGATCAGTCATCTGGCATGTAAAAATGCATATTAAAAATTGCTTTTATAAAAAAATTGTAAATAGAGCTTTGGTCCTGATTCTACAAAGACATATTCAAGTACTGAACTTTATTCATCGTGAGCAGTGTCAGACTGCTATGTCTTGGACTTTTTCAGGCGATCTGTCAGTTCACAGTGTCCTGTCTCCAGTTGCTTGTCTGTGTCCCCATGCTAGTCCATCTGTTGTCCTTGTTGGGAAGCCAAATAGGCTAAAAAACTCTCTTTATATTGTTGTTGCTAGGTTGATTTTTTTAGTCACATCGGTTTCACAGCCTGATGCCTTGCATGATTATCAAACAACTATGCCACAGTGAGGGAGAGAGTGCTGCAGAGCAGCCAGCATCAGGAAGGTCAAAGACTGCTTAGGTCAGCTACAGCACAATCTTGAAAAGTCTTGTTTACTCAGAGAACTGCTTGCTGCATGTTAAATATAACAGGAGAATGGTCTGTGTGTTAGATATTGTATGTACTGCTGCACAGACAAAAGGTACTTTAAAGAAAATGTTTAAGTTGCAGAAGAAATCACTTCTTTACCTGTGATACTCTTAATTCTACCTCCCTTATGATTACAGTAGGATTACAGTAATCATAAAGTGCTGCTATCATAGTGGAAGTTCACATTTATATAGTAAATGAAAATACTACACATGATGCTACACGAGACTATACACAACAGAGTTGTATTACACATTCATAGAATGCAAAACCAAGTTTGAGTCAGCATTGCTTGATTTCGGCCATGTAGTCTGAATAACATCCAAGAAGCACAGATGAGTCCCAGCCATTCTCTTTTCTGGAGGAATCTCCTACAATATGGAAATGTTCACTGATGATCAAGATGAGACCCAAGAAAATGAAGTCTGGAAGCAAGGTGCTGCCTTCAGAACAAATTATCTGCTTTGCAGTCCAGACCAAAAGAGTCTGAGCAAGACTTTGGCAACACCATCCTCTATCCCAGTACTTCCCAGATCTGGGCAGGAAGCAGCACTTAGATAATAAATCCAACCTGCAAATGTATGGATCAGCTGTTCTGTGTGCCTATGGTAGGCCCAGTTACAAGACAAGACAGAGCCATACATATAGCTCACCTTTGTAAAGGCAGAATATGTAGAAGACAAGGTCACCACTACTCTAATTACAAAAATATGCCTAAGGGCACATATGACAATTCTTGTTTCAATCTAGATATGACTGTTATAATTTTAATAAATGCTGCAGGTATAGCATTCTCTGTTTTTGCAGCTGAGAGACCAAATTGCTCTATCAACAAAGATCACTCACCAGAGCATTATGTTGGTTTTTTCATGTTTGCAAGGAACAGCTCTAGCAGCACCTTCTCCTTTACCTTTGGGAACAGCCTTGCTCATTAGAGAGGACATTATTACATTCACAGAGCAATAGTTTATTAATCCCCATGTTCCCCCCAAAATCTCAGTGTCTCTTTCAGCTTCTTTAGGAGACTTACACTTGTTTTCAGATGATACTAAGGTTGTTACTCCCAGATGGGAGCTGGCAGTAGAAAAATGATGCACACTAATAAAATAACCTCGCTTCTTCACGGCTGGGGGTTTATGATAAGAAGCTGTAAAGAGGAAGGTTACACAGCTGCAGAAGTTTAAGTGCTTGTTTCAGTGTTTTCATCCACTGCTGAGGATTTTTCTGCAAGTGGACTTTTAATACAGTTGGAAGAAAAAGACTTCATCATATGGGGAAAGAACAGGTAAGGCCATTTGTTAAAAATTGCACCCAGCTGGGTTAAGGTATGACTGTTAATGTTTAGGGTTTGTTACAGACCAGTTCCAGGATATGATGGATTTTTAGTGCGCTTATTTTTCTATGGCCATTATTTTGTAATTTAGTCTGGAACTAATTTTGAAAATAAGGATTAGTATTTGCCACTTTAGATGTTAGTAGCCCGTGAGGTACAGGTTATTTGATCACCTGTCTCACTGCTCATTAGCTTTTTTTGTAATCTTAGCTTGTTGAAACTGTGAATGTTCTATACAGATAGCAGGAACTAAGCATACAAATTTCCTAATAATTTAGCACATACTCAGTGTGAACAGGTACCACTGGCAGTTCCAGCATGGCTAATCTTAGGCATGAATATGAATGTTTTACAGATTGTATTAAAAGCAGAGCTTTTTAAAAAATAGTCTTAAGGAGCTAATGCAATAGTCAATAAGAAAGAGATCATTGTACTTAACACAAAAGGAATGAAAAATGTATACTAATGTAGTCATCTTCCCTTCTGCTGATGTGAAAAATTTGTAAAGAAAATTCAAGAAAGAATCAGACCTTTGCAAAAGAAGTGCCAGTTGAAAAACTTGCATTGGCTTTTCTTTTAATATTCTAGCACAAGATCGGACAACATGCTTGAAATTGTGACCTTTTCTGGCTTTAAACAGTTCTTTGTGAAATAGCTACTACTTCCTAAAAACACCTTATATTTAGGGAGCTCCTCACAAGATTTCAGACTTGGCATAGAAAACAGTTAGATTTTAAGGAATTTAAAAGATAAACTGCCTTCACGTGCAACATATTAGCCTTTAGTTTCAGATGTTTCCGAATGCAGAAGGCATTAAACAACGCCAATTCGACCATGCAGACCTGGAAGTTATGAGAACAGTGCATGAATTCTGTGTAACTCATGTAAATTAGACACATAATTTA
This sequence comes from Phainopepla nitens, assembly GCA_013400175.1. Taxonomy (NCBI): domain Eukaryota; kingdom Metazoa; phylum Chordata; class Aves; order Passeriformes; family Bombycillidae; genus Phainopepla; species Phainopepla nitens. The sequence goes on from VXBQ01011151.1 coordinate 219,746, forward strand.
ATTTACTTGGAGGTGATGGCTTGCTTTTGCACTATATTTTTTATTTCTATTCAAAGCACATAATGAATACGTTCTCTTGCAGGGTTTCTCTGAGGGGATTAAAGGTGATCATAAGGCCTTAACAGGTGACTGAGGGCTCAGAATATCAGCTGGTTGCCTACAATATGTTTCCTTCTACAGAAGGGGGTTTGTTTTAAAAAGTGATTTTTTACTCTGGTTAATGTTCTAGTAGATACAAAAGCTGCAATCTCTCTCTTCTCTTTCTTCCTCTCTCTCTTTTTTTTTTCCTTCTTTATGAAGCTTTACTGAAGTTATTCAGACCTTTCTGACCTGCAGATTCAGTCACAGTGGTGTGTTCTATATGGGAAAGCATTTAATAACCATTCACAAAATTCAGATATGTGTCTGTATGGCTGATAAAGTTTGCTGTCACGGCAATAGTGCTGTTGCCATGCTGTCTTCCTACATCATACTTCCCAGAGCAATTCAAAGCCCTGATTTATATATACTTGAAGTGTTGCAAAGTTTAGCTTCTGTAATTACAGAGAAGCTGCCTCTTTTCTTCACTGTAGAAATTGAGATCAGCTCATGTATTCATTTTCATATTTTTAATTTGAATGATGTGGAAGTCTGACTTCTTAAACATGCTCTGATTGGGGGTTCTTGTCTCAAGGATTCTTTCCCTGATGATATGACAGAACATGAGGATAATATCTATTTATTCACATGAGCTTGGTGGGGGAGGATAGAATGAGAGCTTGTCTGTGATAAGCATTTGCATTTAAGACTCCTGGATAATTTTATAAGGGTATTACTCAGTTTTATATACATACATAGAAAATTTAAACAGTGATTGCAATTATAATTATCAGACGTGTTTCATTTTAATATTTTAATTAATTTTCAGGAAATTTTTCATATAATGTTTTATATATCTCTAAAAAAATAGAAGTTACACTTGTTTTTAGAAAGGAAACTATTAAAAAAAAAAGAAAGAAACTGGAAGCACAAGTGTGTCCATTGCATTGACAGCATATAGACACTGTAGCTTAGGGTCTTCTGCAAGCCAGCCATCCATAAAAGAAATACATGCTACATAGGTTTTAGGGTCCTAACACACAACTTTTAGAAGATTTAACCTTTCTTAGTCGTCTGTCTTAACACTCTGCTCAGTATTACGGCTTCCATCGCAACAGAGGTTTGTCATTTCACTTCACCATCCCCTGTTTCAGCTTAAGCCAGTGAAGAAGGTGAGTTTTGACTAAGGAGCTAGACTGGATAGATCTCATGTGCTTTATAGACTCGGTAATCTCTAGAAAGGGGTGAAGCAATTAGCCTCAGGCAATAATAACCTAAACTGTGACACTATGACACTAGGCTTCTCTGTCAGAAACCTCACACCATTCAGGTGAGGGTTCCAGGGTCTTTGAATTACAGCTGGTCTGAGACCCATGCTGCTTCTTTAAAAGAGAAGGCAATGCACAATCAGGAAAAAAAATCAGGCATGATGTTATTCCTCTAAGCCATTGTTTCAGTCTTAGGCAACCCAAATAGCATAATAAATACGCCTATGCTAAATGTAAAGAAATATTCACTGGAAGTTGGCTAAGAGGATTTTGATACCAGTGATTTTAAAATGAAAATAAGAAATAGAGGGTAGAAGACTAGATAATCAAGTGGAAGCTCATACAAATGTGTCCTGTTTCAGTAACCAAAGATTTTTACTTTTATAGATGGATATAAAAGGCCTCGGGGGGGGGGGAATAAAAATCTCTTTTTTAACAAATGCCTTTGAAAAGGCAGAAAATATGCTTAAATGTGCCCTATTTTACATATTCCTTTCATCCTTTAGGCTTTTGACATAATGCTTATCACTTTGCCATTATGTCAATTTGTGCTTACCAGGTTTTTTTTTTTCTCGTCTCATCTTATATTTAGGCTGTGATCCTGCAAACACTTACCTACATGCTTAGTTTTGCTACTCCTTCCTTGTTAATCCCTTTGAAGTTAAAAGGATTATTTGCATTAGCAAAATAAGGCATGTGTGTGCTTTCAGGAGGAAGTTCTTATGTTGTAAACGCTTTGGGGTGGGACCAGATCAGTTATTATGCAGTCAGATAGCTCAAAGCACGGTCGGGTGGAGAACGAGTTCAAAAGTTTGTGAAATTAACAATTGTTAACAGAGTGAACTGGTTTGTGGGATATGCCTGGAGCACAGCACACAATGAGTTGTTCACCTCAACTAGCACACAATCTTCTTCCCCTTTTTTCTGCATTTGTTGCTGAGCTGTAGCCTCAGATTTCAAAAGCAGCTGAGACACCTGCTTTTTTCTTACCTCCTAAAGCACAAACTTCCCTGATATTGGCCATGGCGTAATCTAGAGCAAGACCATAAGTAGATTTAAGCTGGTGTGTACAGGAAGGAGAAATAAAGACCTGAAACAAAGCTGCAGACTTCTCCACGCCCCCATTGTTACACCCTTGCAGCCTTCTCAGAACCTCCCAGCACTAGCTTCTCATCCAAACTAATGCATTTATATTCTCACTATTTTTCCCACTTTCCAGGGTGACCTAGTCACTATTTTTTCCCCTCCTAAATGTGTCCTTTTAAGTACTCTCTTTCAATAAACACTTGCTTTTTTTAAGATAGACATGATTTAAAACTGGAAAATTCAGTTCAAGTCCAAGATTCAAATCTTGGAAAGATATGTAGAAAGTCTTCCCTTAGCTGCATTCAGCCAATGCAGCTCTGTGTAGACTACCACAGCATAACAAGCTTGGTATTTGGGGTAGAGAGAATTACTCTGTAGTGTTTATCCTCTGGAAACTGTTGACATAGATATTCCAGTGGTTTTTGTAGTATGACTTTGAAAATTCCTTCCATCTTCGCAGGAAAAGTTCAAACTCCAGTTTCCAGTAATATTTATTTTGGTTGACAACTCTAAGCAGAAAAATCTTATTTTTATTACACTAACATCTAAAACTCCAGGAGAACTGTGTGTGTCATTTTGTTATATTATCTAAAGTTAGGGACAGAAATGCTTTTCTATTAAAGAAAATAACCTATGGATTTGTCTACATCAAATACTTTAATAGCTATATTAAAGTAATTTCAGCAAATCTTTGGAACATGAATCTATGGACAAAGCCCCACTTGCTGAGCTGGCTATACTTGCAGAACAGGTCACTGGTGCTAGGTGATGTTTCCTGACTACTTGCACGTTTGTTAGCCGATCCATTCGTGTGAATGCACCCTCGCTCCAACAGAGGTAGCAGGAGCGAGTGCTCATTCAAGTAGCTGAGCAAAGGTTGTCATCTCCAGCAGGACTGCGAAGAGGGACAGGAGGCATTGGTGAGGCTGCTCCTCAAGTGAGGTGCTGGAAAGTGACCAGAGAAGGGCAGAAAGCTTGCAAAAGGTCTAGCAAGCATGTCTTATGAGGGGGACGGGGCTGTTCTGCCTGGAGAAGAGGAGGCTCTGGGGGAAACTCATGGCTCCCTCCCGCTCCCTGACCGGAGGCTGCGGCCAGGTGGGATCTGGTCTCTTCTGCTGTGCCTGCAGCG
>VXBQ01011151.1:223943-283263 GCA_013400175.1 Phainopepla nitens
CTCGTGCGGCGGCGGCGGGAGGGGGAAGGGAGGAGGGCGCCGGCCCAGCCGCCTGGGCAAATGGGCTGGGCTGGGCGCCGTGGCGGGGCTGGCGCGCTGCTGGGCCCGCGCCCCCGCGCCACGCTTTGTTTGCAGCTCTTCGCCTTCATGTTTGTATGCACCCTTCCCGCTCCTTCTTCCCCTTTCCTTCGTATTTGTTTACTTATTTTCGGGCCTGAGAGGTCTGGCAAACGTGGGCCTAGAGGTGAGCACGAGGTTTGTGCGGCCCGTGTTATCGGTGCCTGCGCTGTTGGAAGCGTTGTTCCTTTGTTAACGTCTTTCACCCAGTCACCCTCGGTGATGTGCTAGGCTTGAAGTAAGAATCGATGGTGAGGTGGGTTTTGAGGTGGGGGCAAAGGAGTGTTTATTTTTTTCGTAGTTTTGCAAAGGCTGAAGTTTTGAGACTGTACCTCACACTCTTCAGCGTATTTTTGTTGCGGTTAATGTAAGAACACAGACAATGCACTGGTGCTGTCCTTAAAATACAGCGTTGCTTTAGAGCTTTCTTTACATAATCTTTTCCCCTCTAATTGGGCAGGAGGGGAAGGAAAGGCAGGCGGCTCTTTAAAGTAAATTTCTGAAGTCTCAAGGAGTTCAAAGAAATGCAGTGTTTATCTAGTCTGACCTTCTTTACGGAGCACAGGAGGCTTCCGTCAATTTAACAGTTGCTGAAGTCCATCGGCATTGTTTTGGACTGTTTATCTAAGAAAAAGCCTTCTGTTTGTTCTCAAAGGTTACAGTAACTCTGAGTCTAATTCAGCAGTTTATATTCACTGATAAACAGTCTTTGCAAAACTTGCCCTTTTTTAAGGTAAGCTTGTACGCCTTCATTTTTTAGCCCCTAGAATTTGATGCATTTTTCTCAGTTAAATGAAATAAACGTTTATTATTCAACTCTTATTTCCTGTCTGTAGGATTATCACAGTCACGTTTTTTAAAATGTATTGAGCTATTTGTCTCAGTTAATGCATTTTTTTAGGATTTTGTAGAGCTTGAAATAGCTCTTCTGAGACTACAGAAAGTTGTACATACACAGCTGTTCTGTATGTAGAGGCTTTTGTAAAATTACCAAGTGGTTATGTGAGAACTGGGCGTTATTTAAATGCTGTGTGACTGTTACAGCTGGTTGTAAAGATAATCACAGGTCAGTGTTTCCTTTTTTGTATGTTGGTGGGTTTTAGAGTTTTGATGTGGCTTTATTTGTCATTGTTTTTACTGATCATATAATGTCATTCTGCACTCTTAGTCTTACCGTTTTGTAAGTACTGCAGTGAGTTCCCACCAGTGTTAAACGAGAAGCCACTGACCTTTGTGACACCCAGCAGCTGTAGAAATGCTGGTCCTGTGCCCCTTCTTTGTCCCCTCCTCTGCTGGTAAGAGCATTAAATGGTATAGGACTGAGAAGAACTCACTCTAAGCATAATTACTGAGCATGATTATTTCTTGGCTGACCTGAAATCTTAGTTCATGGAGCACAAGTCATACTAACCTTATGTGGTTGGTTTGTTTGGGAGTAGTTTGGTTTTGCAGCTTATGCCAGGCCCTAAGGGAGATGAGAGGAGTCTTGTTAAATGCATGTGTGTACCTGCCAGAGAGTGCCTTTCTGCAGTTCAGGAAATTCAGGTACTGTGTGTACCTGTCTGCCTCTGTGCCAGAGAGTGCCTTTCTGCAGTTCAGGTGGGTTTGGAGCTGGGTTAAGCTGGATGAGCTCCTTGCACAGTTACTGCTTCACATTCAGAGCAGTAGTGTGCCTGCATCCAAACCACGTACCTGACAAAATACTCAAGTTCCTTCAAGCAAACCTGTATTTTTTAGTTCCTCTTTAGTGAAGGCCTCTTTGGTATGGGTGGCTCTACTTGGCCAACAAGTTTGTAATTGTTGGTGTAACCTTAAATATCTGCGTGACATCTGTTTGCTTCCAGATTTGAAGTATTGTCTGTGAAGTTAAAAACATTTTGGAAAACTAGAAATTGTATGGAAGGTTTTTGATTACAGTGTTTCTGTGAATTACATGCGTACTGTTTTAAAATATGTTAATTTCTTTCAAATATATTTGAGTTAGTGATCTAGTGGGATGTATCATTCAGACTAATTGTACCTGGTTGATTTCTGTACTGAACAGAAATTCCTTTAGCTGCACTACCTTTTTTGCATCAACTATTGCTGTGTTTAGTAACAGGGAAAAATTTCATTGATGATCTGTTAGATGGACTCAGACTTCTGCTGTGATGATCAGTGGTTTACCTTGAGTCCTTTGTTTCTGTTTTTATTTCTATATGTTTTTTTGCAAAAGAAACACTCTTATTTAGCGATTGGTATGCTGCTCCTTTTGTGTTCTTATATATATATTCATATATGTTATGTGTGTGTAAATGTAAGGAAGTGAAAGCAAATAGCAACCAGACTTTTTCACTTCAAAGCAGAGCAAAAAATCCCAACTGCCTTCTGATCATAAAGACTGTTACAGGTCTCAGGCACAAGACAAATGTAATTAAATTATTACTTTACTGTTAATTTTTGTGTTTGAGTTCTGTTTTCTCTGTGCAGTAATGAAAAAGCAGCTGTGACAGTTTATAAGTGAAGAACTGCAAAATCACATTTTTAGCTAGTTAAGGAAATTATTATGGCAGCATAACTGTCATTTCTCTTTTTGCTCGTGGATTGACCAAGGGAGTGTGTGTCTGCTAAACTTCAGTAGTAATGGGAGACTGCTAAACAGTTTTAGGGAAGGAAAGTGCCCCTGTGTAATTATAAGTGTTAAGAGAGTAAGTTTTAAGGCATTTTATATGTTGTGTTGTTTCTGTGGTAGGATCTGGTTGCCCCTGCTTCTCATCTGCTTCTTGAAAACAAAGACTCAACTGCTTTTATTGACACATAAATAGTTTTTTACTTCTGAAATGTACATAGAGTTTGATAGGTTTCCTTTCTGTTTGTACAATTAAAAAACTGTAAGAGTTCAGTGAAGAAACTGGGAAATGGGGGATTAATAGCACTTTCCATGATGGATTGTATTTGTAGTACATTTAATTCACTTTTTGTTCATGAGGTTATATTTTTGTTTGTTTGAAGCCCACACGGTTAGCTACCAACACAGAAAATAAGTGCTGCAGGGGAGTGTTTAGGAGGCTAGATCAGAGATACTGATCCAAGTGAAAATTAATGCTGATGGGAGGGTTGGTTCTTCACAAGGCTGGTGAAGTGCCTGTGCTGACACGTGGGAAGGGTAGGCAGCAGTGGGGATCTGTTGATTTAAGCACTAGGACTGTTTCATGGGGGCTGAAGTGTGCAGGAAGATCCACTTGGTCTGTTCAGAAGCTGCTCATGTGATGCTGTTTGGGTAAATGGCTGTGGAATAGATTTTGTTGGTGGGGTTTGTTTTCACTTTACCGGATACTAGTGAAGGATGCAAATGCTTCAGACACACATATGCAGAAGAATGCTGTAGAAAACTAAACCTGCACATTAGTGATGTCACTTATGTACCTTTAGTGACTTGGGCTGTTGCATTTTATCCTGGCTTTGCCATTCTTGAATTGATTTTACACTTTTCATTCTTTCCTGCCGTGGTGTTACTGTCTGACCATGCACTTGTATGTCCTGGTACCTCTAGCTGTTAGAAGGTGAACAGCTCATCAGCTAAGTCCAGAGCTTTGTTGCTGCCTGATAAATGCTGTTAGACTCTTAGACCTTTCCCAGTTGCATAATGAAGCCTAGTTCCTGGGGTAACTTCCATATGGAGAATATGAACCCGTTGGGTTCTGCAGTGTCTGCCTGGTGTTTTACAGTAGGAAGAGATTTCTAGCTTGTACGATATTTTACCATGTTGGAAGTAATGTTAAAGCTAGAGTATCTCATATTCAAACAAGTGCCCTAGAAAGGGTCTTAATTTTTACATTATTCAGAGTCCAGATCTTTAGGAAAGACTGTATACAATTAAGTAAGTGACAGTAAACAGTGTGTTTTGTTATCCTTCATTTTCAATGAGTCTATGTTAAAAGAAGTCATGTTAAAAAAAATCTTAATATGACCTCTGTTGTCATAATATATTGAAGTACTGGGGGGGGAAAGAGACTGCATACATTACATTCATTTATAGAAGAAGAGTAGTGGTGGTTGTTTCCAAAGCACAGCACATTTTGAACTGGAGTTTATGAAATCAGTACTAATATAATCTTGGTTACTGCATCTTCTCTATAGGTCGGAACTTGGTATTATTTCAGTAGTTACATTTGAATGCCAAATGCATGTTTAAAACAAAAGAAGCTGTGGAGAGAGAGTAGTATTGGCAAGAGTTTTCTTTGAACCTGGTCTCTAGACATGCCTGAGTATTGGTGAAGAAGGAGGTGAAGTTTTGTTTTTTACTTAATATTCCTAGAGATGTTTGTGTGTGCACTTACTAGAAAGCTGGTGTTGACTTAGTTTGTTGTTTTGCCTTTTTGATGGGATTTCAGTTAAAGCACAAAAAGAGACAAAGCTGAGGATATCCTCAGTTTTGCAGGCAAAGATGCCACTGATCTTTTTAACTTGATCTAGTTTAAAATGAGGTGGATTGTTTTTGTAAAGCAGCGGCTTGTTTCAAAGTCCTGAATTGGGAATTTTTATTAAAAACATGCAGCTGTAGTTTTTGGGTCAAACTAAGGATTCTTTTGTGAGTATGTTTGTAGGAAGAGTGGGATTATGTGCAAGATCAAGAACATGGACTTGCAGAATCAGAAAGTCAAAAAGACTGAGGTCAGAGTTTGAGAATACTGTTTTTCTTTTGCACATGCAGAGAATTTTTCTACTTAATATTTGGAACCAATGTGAATACATAAATGCTGTTTAAATATGTGGTAGGGGGTGATACTGGAGAAGGTACTGTATAGCTTGGTAGTGTTGGGTTTACAGTCGAACTCTATGATCTTAAGGGTCATTTCCAGCCGAAATTATTCTGATTCTCTGACCTGCAGTAGCTGGTTTTAAGTTCCGGACTCAACAACCTGTATATCAAAGTTGAGGGAGTCAGAATTGTGTGTAAGACTGGAAACAAAAATAAAGCTGCAGAGCAGTTGTGGAATAATAAAACCAAACTTTCCTTCCATGACTTGCTTATTATCTTGAGTTAGGTTTTTTGGAGGAGTATAATTCCTTCGGTAGGTAGGCAAAAAGACTATTCAGTGTTCTCTTATTTTTCTTCAGCAGCAAGTGGGGATGAGGAGAACTGTGAGACATCTACACTGCACAGCTGATTCTAATGCTGAGTATGCGTCATATATACTGTTGTTACTCCTTGGTGGTTATCCTTCTCGGTAGCTGCCTGCGAGACTTTGAAGATTTGGTTTGTATCCACTTTACACTGGGCACCTTTAGGGCTATGTTGTATTAAAATTCCTCCTCTGCATTTAAATATTCAAGTGTCTCATTTTCTGCTGTGTCTCTTAACTCATTTTAGGAAAGATCGGGACCGGGACCGGGACCGCGATGACCGTTCGAAGGATCGTGACAGGGATCGCGACAGAGACAGAGATCGTGACAGAGAGAGGGACAAGGAGAAAGATCTGCGACCTACGTCCAACTCCACATACTATGGGGCTGCTGGGTTACCAGCTATGAAACCAGCAATGATTCCACACAGTATTAACCCTTTCACAAACCTACCACATACCCCACGATACTATGATATCCTGAAAAAAAGGCTACAGCTTCCTGTCTGGGAATATAAAGAAAGATTTACAGATATTTTGGTTAGGCATCAGTCATTTGTGTTGGTTGGAGAGACTGGGTCTGGTAAAACAACACAGGTGAGTTCTTATCCATATGATACTATATTTTTTAGAGGTTATGGCTGTTGCTAGGTATGTGAGAGAAATTAATTGGGTAAGAATACTTCACAGACTATGAGCAAAACTAATTTGATGAATGTTATTTTGCTTAATGAGTGCAAAAGTTGAGGAGAATCCTCCAGCATCTTCCTCTTCAAAAATCCAGTACTGCTTCCAGGCCCCTGCTTCCATTGGGCTTTATAATTGGTAGGTTTCTGGTAGAGGAAGATAGAGCTTTGATGGTGTGACAGAAGTATACTAATCCACAAACTGAAGTGGTGGTTCCACATAGTTTATGTAGCTGTCTGTGTAGACGGCAGCTACAAAGTTCAGTTTGTTCATGTTTTATGAAACTTACTGGTACAGATAAAAGGAATTGAATTGTCAGATACAATTCTGACATCTGATTAGCTTTTAGTGATATTCAGACTTGAGAGGTAGAGTCTTGTGTTTCTGTGGTGCTGAAACTTCTCAGAGTTTGTAGAGCTTTTTAGTGCTGCAGTTAAAAATCACTTTTTTGGTAGACTGATGACTTTAGACGTCTTCCTCAGCACCAAAAGTAGTGGGATCAGATGTGCAGAGCCTCCTTAAGCCTTGTGAAAAATTTTGAGAGCCAGTAAACAGGGAATATCTAAGATACAAGGAACACCTGGGTATTTATAGCAGGGCAGACTTGTTCAAAACTTTATCTTCTAGTTTGCTGTTTAAAGTCTGTTAAAAAATAATGTAAAAACATTTTTTGTTCTGTAATCTGATAAAATCATTTTACCTAGGCAGAAAACAAAACCAAGAATATTTTAGTCTTTATAAAATGGACTGTAGCTAACTTTAAGTCTTACAGACAGTAAATTTTTGGTCATGCAATTTTGGGTGTTAAGAAAATATGAAGGACATAGTAGTACATTGGATATCTTTGATAGCTGTGCCTGAAATATCTAAAATTACATAACCTTGTTGCACATCCTAGGAATCAGTATTATTATGTTATTAGTGTTATGACATGATCTGTATAAGCCAAGACCAGGAATTTATAGAATTCTTCAGAAAGGCTTAATGATCTATCAAAATAGTTAGTTGGAAGCTGCAGCATCCTGGATATTATATTAAAAAAATGGTACTTATCTATATGCAAACAAGATTACTTGTTGTGTGATCTGAAAATTTGAAGGTCTAAGGGTTGTGTTGATGTTGTTGCTCAGACATAAAGCTTTTCCGGAGTTATTTTAACTACTTTAACCCTTACTTTCTGAAAGGATTTAAGTAATTTAGCACATCTTTGCTAAAAATGGGATTTAAGCTGCCAGAAGCAGATAAGCTGTCTTGGAAGCTTCCCTACTACCTCTGAATTTGCTCTGTGAAGTTTCAGATACATTTTTAAACAATTGACAGTGTTTCTGTAGGGACATATCACTGAAAATTGTCCTGTTGCCATCTAATGAAAACTTCATCTTGCATGTGATAGTGTCACATCGTTTTTGTGGTCAGTTATTGTCTTAAAACCTGTTGGGTGATGATTTTGTTTCTTCTTAAATTTGTCGATCAGAGCAAGGTAAATACTTTTCTGCAGCTAAGAAATCCTTCAGTGCTCGAACTGCAGATGTACATAAGCTATTAATGCTAACTTTATATGAATAAAAGCAAGCAACATTTGAAAAATGTTGTTTCCAGAATTTATATCTGCTCTTTCACTGTGATAGTAGAAGGCTTTACAGTAGTAGATATCTTTTTGATAATGAGCTGCTGCCTTTCAAGTCTCTTCCCTGATTATTATCTGCTCTTCTCCTATTTAGGCAGGTTAAGAGAGCTGGGATTGTTCAACCTGGAGAAGAGAAGGCTCCAGGGAGGCCTCATTGTGGCTTTTCAGTATCTAAAGAGGACTTCTAAAAAACATGGGGAGTGACTTTTTACATGGGCAGATGGTGAAGGACAAGGAGAAGTTACTTTTAAACTGAAAGAGGGGAGATTTAGATTAGTTGTTAAAAAATTTTTCAGTGTGAGAGTGGTAAAATGCTAAAACAGATTCCTGGAGAAGTTTTGAGTGTCTCATCCCTGCAAGTGTTCAAGGCCAGGTGGGATGGGGCATGTAGCAGTCTGGTGGCTGGCATCCCTGGCCACTGCAGGATGGTTGAAACCAGATGATCTTTAAGATCCCTTCCCCCTGAAACCATTTTGTGATTCTGTGATGTGCATGTTTTCCCATTAGTCTTGTAGAGCACCCGGGAAGTGCTTGGCTTAGACAATGGAAAAAAAGCGAAGATGAAAATTTTCTCACTTGTTTCACATAGACATAAACTCCACAGTACTGAAGAAGTATATTGGAAGTCAAGACATTAATTTTCAGTTCTTTAGCGTTTGCAGTGGCTTGATTTGTAATTTAAACTTAACCTTTGAAGTTAACTGGTTGTTCTAAATGCCCTGGTAGCAGGCTCTGTGGTGGATTGGGTGTGCAAGATTTCTCGTAGGAAGGGCTAATTACTTACTGTAATTGCAGCATTCACTCTCTTTTAAATCTGGGATCATACGTGGTTCTGATATAATAGTTTCACTTTGGTGAAGAGAATGGTAGAGTGGCATCTCCTTTGCATATTGATGTAACATAAGTGATGCCACTTCTTTAGCAGAACTCTTGGTGAAGTCCACAAGCGAGGTGGTGCGGAGTACAGCTTGATCCTTGTCATTTACAGTGTGCAGGAGAACTGATACAGGTTCTCAAATAATGAAAATTCAGAGACTTCTACCATGTAACTTTTAACTGAGGAAGTTTTCAGTAAGTTGAAGAGGCTCGGAAAAGCCAGAAAGGGCAGTGCTTTCTGTCTCTTGCTCTGCATTCCTTAAAATAAGGACGTTCCTTTGACTTTGAAGTAATCTTTAACAACCCTTAGTCCATTTATCCTTGATTTTAGAGGCCACTGTATGTGTAGTCACTACCTCCATGTGTTTATGTAAGTAATATTTGAAAATCTCTCTTAATTGAGAAAGTCCTTGAGATAAAATAATGCTAACTAAAGCCATTCCTCCTTTTGATATTGATAAAGTGACCTTTTTTGTAAGGAATGATCTTTTTTGTTTTGATGATGGTGTAGGGTTTTTCTTCTGTCAGTGGAATTAACTTTGGGCTGTGTTTCATAAGAACCAAATGATAAGGAGTGTTCAATATATTCCCAGACATGACTGAAATAAAAAAATGCAGTATGGCACAGTCCTTCTTCCCAGTATTTGTGTGTCTTTGAAAGCGGGACAGGAAAAGTCTTTGGGTGGTTGTGTATTTCAGGATAGCACAGGGAAGTCGGTGGAGCCCTTTCCTTTCATTTGACACCAGTGCTGAAGGTTTTGCTGTTTACTGGAAAATCACTTTTAAATTGGTTTTATTTAATGCGGCAGTGACCTGACAGACCAGCTGGTTCAAAATTTATTTCAGGACTTGCTCTGTTCAAAGTCAAAAAACTTCACTTAATATACTTATATATACTAATATACTTAGTTGAGCTGTTACTAGTGACTTGGGAAGCAGGGGAGCCATGAATATATTACAGGATAGGGTTTCACGTTGCTGTTGTTAGTGTTCAAACATTGCTGTTCTAGTTTTGAATAGGATTTTCAGAAATTTGAGTTCTTCACAGCAGTCTAGTAGTCTCCTGTCATATTTTGATTCTGTTTGCTTTATTGTTCTTATATTTATAGTGGAAGTATATTATTCCTTTTAAAAAAATGCTTGAGACTACTCTTCTGCTTCCAGTTACGTTTTACTGTTTATTCATGTCCATTATATTTTGTCAAATATAATAATGAAGAACCATTGTTTTCCTGATTTAAATTATATTGCTTTCTCTCTTTTTCCTCATTGGTACAATGTATAAAGGATATGTTTTCTATTCCTCTTTGTGCTTTTAAGAATACTTGGGAAGTAATTACTAAGAATGAGTGGTTTTTTTGGTCTGTGGGTTTGGAACTGGTTAGACCTGGAGATGTCTCCTTATAAAGTGTCACACTGAGAACATGCTGAGAATAATCTAGCTCCATCAAACTGTTACTAACCATAGGAATTCTGAATAAAACTTGTTTTGGATGATTCTTACTGTTTCCAGATTCCTAATAGGAGCAGAGAACTACTGACTGGCCAATAAAACAAGGGCTAACACAGGAAGGAAAGCATAGGGGTTTTATATCTGGTTGATGAAATTTCCAAAGAACAGTAATAAACCTAATGAGCATAGTTATCTGCTCATTTTATTTGTTGCACTTCTTGGCTGAGACAGTTCTTTATTACTAAAATGATTATTTTTGCTTAAACATATTAATAAGCATTACTTTTTCAAGACACAAAATACATTTTGCCTACTGTAAAACTTTACTGTGCTACTGATCTCAGATTTTGAGTGTGTTAATTTTGGTTGCTCTGGAGCATGTTTGCTGCTGCCAAGTACCTGCAAAAGGTATTGATCTAACAGGGCTAAAATGTACTGTGAACCTGAGTATTTCATTGATAACTTCAGAGGTAGTTCTGTACATGCTTAATAAGAGTGTGCTTTATTTAGTGGCATTGGATCCAACTAACTAGTCTATCTGCTCTCCTGCTTTGGATGTTTTTGTGCGTGCAGTTGAGATCTGTGAAATTCTAACTAACTTTGGATTCAATACAAAGGTTACAGGTTTGGTGTGACCGTTTCAGGTGTGTTTATCATGGAATTTGACTCTTGACAGATCCCTCAGTGGTGTGTTGACTACATGCGCTCGCTGCCCGGCCCGAAGAGGGGAGTGGCGTGCACGCAGCCCCGGCGAGTGGCCGCAATGAGCGTGGCGCAGCGCGTTGCTGACGAGATGGATGTCATGCTGGGCCAGGAGGTGGGGTACTCCATTCGGTTTGAGGATTGCAGTAGCGCAAAAACCATTTTGAAGTAAGTATGGCAGCTGTCAGGTGAAGGTATGGCAGCATGCCTGGAGGTGGGGGCATCACAGGGTAATGAAGGGTGTAAGCAAAGTTACAAAAGGAGTAATAAGGGAGTGACTCTGGAGTGGTGCTTTGTGTCTGAGTGGGGAAAAGACATAGGAGCTGTAGCATGAGCTGAGAGAAACCTGAAGTGTGAGGCATAAATAGAGTTGGGAATGATTCATTCCTCTTTAAGAAGTCACTGCACCCTATAGAAATTCTTTTAAATGATCCATAAAGAAGGTGATCGGAATAAATATTTTATTATTAAGGCGCTATTTATAATAAAGCCCTTCAGTATGCAGTTTCTCTTTGTTGTGCATTCAGCTGATGTTTTATGTGTGGTGTCTTCTACTCAGGGTACTTCTAGTGAAGTTCAGTAAAGAGAACTTCCCAGAGATTCAAAACTGGCCTATACCTGGCTCTGGGACATGTAGTCAGGAGTATTTTATTTGTCAGCTGCTATAGAATCCTGTGCTGCCAGGAACCAGGTGCATTTAATACATCATTTGCATTTACATTCAGAACACTCAATCTAAAACTCTACAGTGTGGTTCAAAGATTAATGCTTTTCTATCAAAAGATGTCTTCTCTTGGGTCGTACAAGTAGTTGAAGGGCTGGGCATAAAGTTAATATGGAAAAAATGTAACAATAGCGGAAAAGCAAGACGTGAACAGATGATCTGCAGACAGAAAAGGAGAGCAATTGCAGAAACAGTATATCTTGGATTTTAGAGGTTGTTTTCCCATTTATTTTCTTATCTCTTGAGCTTAGGTGCGGAAGTCTGCCAGTAATAATCTACAGACTATTAAAAATGTTACTAAACCTTATTTTCCCTCACCCGTTTTGGTTTTTTTTTTTTTTTTTTTTTTTTTTTTTTTTTTAAGCTTTCCCCCCATAATCTCAGATTCCACTTACACTCTCTTTGAAAACCTCAAATGAGCTTGTTACAGTGTTGGAAGTAGTTTGCTGGTGTTCCTGTTTTTAAAAAGTTGATTAAGGCTTAGTTCAAGCAACCTAGTGAATATGAAAGAGGATTCTGGATCAAACCTAATAAGTAGAATGTGTGTTGA
This sequence comes from Phainopepla nitens, assembly GCA_013400175.1. Lineage (NCBI taxonomy): Eukaryota > Metazoa > Chordata > Aves > Passeriformes > Bombycillidae > Phainopepla > Phainopepla nitens. The sequence continues at coordinate 235,785 of VXBQ01011151.1, forward strand.
AATTGTTTCTGTTTGTTCAGGTATATGACTGATGGTATGTTACTTCGTGAAGCAATGAATGATCCTTTGCTGGAGCGCTACGGTGTTATAATTCTTGATGAGGCCCATGAGAGAACACTGGCTACAGATATCTTGATGGGAGTTTTGAAGGAAGTTGTAAGACAAAGATCTGATTTGAAGGTCAGTAATGGTGAAGTCCAACAGCATCTCTGTTCTAGTTGCAGGCATACTGGATGAAGTATATGTGTGCTTACCATTAGGTGATTTTTACAATTGTTTTTTATCTGTGAAAATGTATATTGGAAGGCTAACTCTAGGAAATTCTGAATGTGTTTTGTATTGAGGAAGCAATATATGCAATAGCTACAATGTAATAAGCTTAACCTTACGTATCAGACTTGGTGTTTTTTTGAACCTTTGTAACGAGGGTGCTGTATTCAGGTAGTAAAAGCATTGTTATATCACAGTCAGCAATTTACTTTCTTAAAATTACATATTGCAGTCATAACATATCACAAGTTCTTCTAAATGTTGAGTAACTTTTTGTCCTCCAAATCTACAGGTTATAGTTATGAGTGCTACTTTGGATGCTGGCAAGTTTCAGATCTATTTTGATAACTGTCCTCTTCTAACTATCCCGGGTCGCACCCATCCTGTGGAGATATTCTATACTCCAGAACCGGAAAGGGACTACCTTGAGGCTGCCATTCGAACAGTGATACAAATTCACATGTGTGAAGAAGAAGAAGGAGATCTCTTACTCTTTCTTACTGGACAAGAGGTACTTTCTTCTGTTTTCTGTTCATTGTTCCATACAGAAACTGCTTTAAGTGACTTGTGTAGACTAAAACACTTAAATTTTCTGGTTTATTATTTGGATGACCTGAGGTTTACCTGCCACGCACTTTAGGTCCTTCAACATTGTAAATTCTGTGCAAGGCCTTTCTAAAATTAAAATTCTCATCAACTCAAGTACTTAAAAACAGAAACCCAGAGAATGAACCATAGGTTTGTACTGATGGGAACTCCAAAGATCTGGGTACCTGAGAGCATCCTTGTTTTTTATTAAGAAGATAGCTTTGTGCACTTCTGTACTTGTAGTGTGCAGCTTAATCGAAGAATAACTGTTTGGTTCTGCTGCTTAGCTATCTGTAGTAGTTTTAATAAAAATGTTCAGGTTTTGGTTTTCTATTAAAAACTTTGAGTATTAGGCTGTAGACTTTATGCACTGTAAATTCAGGGAGTTAGGTCTCAGAAATAGACTCTGTGCCCTGCAAAAGAGGATTGTATACAAACACTTAAGCTAAACTACGTCAGGAAATAAGGACTTTCTGGACATCTTAAATACTTTACTTGAAATAAACTAGGATGATTTTTTAGTCCTGGTCTTTGAAGCTCTTTTGAGTGTCTGTATTGGTAAACTGAGATGGAGAAGAGGTTAAAAACCTGTAGGCATTTTGAAAGTTTACTGGACTCAGTCAACCTAAGTGTGTTTTTAGTAGGGGAAGAAGTGCAGCTAGCAAAAGTGTTTAAGTCATTCTTCTTGCAGTTACTACTCTTGAAAAAATACCTTTCGAGGGATGTGGAACAAATGTGTCTTTCTTATAAGCATACACAGCCTTAGCTATGTCAAGGGGGGGGAAGTGATAGAAGTAACTTGTGATGCTAAAGGTACTCAGACTTCTTGAATAGACTTGCCAGTCATAAAGATGTGTTGCCTCTTAACATGTGTTTTAAGACATTTGATTAAAATGTCTTCTGGCTGGTCATCTCCCTTAAAAAAAAAAAAGCAATGACTGTCACTATAAAAGCAAATACTCTGATTTTACATTTGTCCTTCTTTGATTGGAGTATTGCTGTAAGTTAAAGTACAGGTAGAAAGAAGTACTTTTAGTGATAGTGGTTTTGAAGCCTACCTGCTTGGTTTTAGTTTGTAGTTCAGACAAGTTGGGTACTTCAATGTGTGAATTAGTGAAACATCTGTTGCAGAGGGGTGACAAGAGAAAGGAGCACTGCTGTCCTGCTGTTTAAGCAGATTTTATTTTCTTAGCAGGATGCTAAATCAGGCTGGTCTTCAGCCTTTCATGAAGCAGAAATACATGGCCTTCTGATGTATGAATTATGTGCTTGCTACATCAGGTGCTGTGTATTAGTCTAAATAACCTGTTAAAACAATCACTGCAGGGCATGGGATGAGTGTCTTCCTTTGGCAGGCGGCTCCAGACTTGCCAGTGCTACAGATGGACTTGGTTCTTTTGTATGAACAGGTTCTTTAATTTCCACTGGGTTGATTTGAAGGACATCATGTATTATAAGCAAATTCTGAGTAAGATTCTGCACACCGTACATGCTCATAAGTGTATTTATATAATTAGGCAGAAAAGCATCTAATGCTATTGCTGAATCACTTGAAAACGTGCATTGGTAAGCCAGCATCCTCTGCTCTGGAGTTCTCCTGTCAGTTGATGGTACTAACCAGGTACTACTACTGCTGGAGTTGACTCTGCCTAGAGCTAGTCTTAGTTTGGGTGGTTGACATGAAATTCAAGTCTAGTTTAGCATCTGTAGAGAAGCTTGGAAGTACTTTAACCCTTCTGATTCAGGACGTTTTGGGGCCTCTGTTGAGCACCATAATAGAGTCTCTGTGTGTATCACTGCTGAATCTAAAGTGGTGTGACCTGCTGGACTCTCAGGAATGGGAAAGTGTGCTCTAGGTACCATTACCACTATGTGCTTCAGGTTCATTAGGCTTAGTAGCTAGGCTGAAGTTTATGTATGCTAGGCAGAAATGCTGTGTAGTTCTTTTGGAGTCTTCAAAACAGTATGATCAGGGTGCAAGATTATTTGTTTTCCTTGTCAGAAGAGTGCATATACAAGGCTAAATGGAATTATGGAAAGGGAACATACTTTAGCTGAAACAGTGCAAATATGACTTGTTCAGAGTTAGAGAGGCTAAAAATGAGGTGTAATTGCCGTGGTCTGTGGTAGAATGGGGTTCCTTATTGGCTACTGTCTTCTCATCCAAATGAATTTGAAATAATTTCATATGGGAATTTAGATGGACAGCAGTTAATTAGTACAGATTAGTTAAGACATAGAGATGATGAAACTTGGAGGTAGCAAGGAAGATTCTGTGTTGTCATGCCGAGAAAATTAAAAGAAGCTTAAATGTCTTTGAAAACTCAGGGAATCTTACTTGTATTAGCCTGCTACTGGATGATGATAAAATTGTTGTTAATGGTGGAGAAATATGTGTTCAGTAAAAATTTCTTTCCTGAATCCTGAAAGGAGCAAAAGTATATGATTACATTGTATGAACTGCCTTGAAATCAATTAATAACAAAAGAGGATGTTTAAAAGCAAAATTTACTAGGAATGAACATTTTGAAACAGCCTTATCCTACAGGCTTTGTAAGGAGGAAAGCTCATTTGTTGATTTTTAAAACAAACAACCCCCTGTGGTATATCAGGAAGATTTGAGAACATGGGTGTTCACGAGTGTTCATGTTTAATGCCAGTGTTTAAAAAAGTATAACCTGGTGAATTAGGTTTGCATGGCCAAGCTTTGGTAACAGGGTGGCTTCTTTGAGTAGCTGCTAGAAGCTTCATCCATGTCCAGCAGAGTCAATCCCTGATACCTCCAAAGATGGATGTGCCACTGGTCAAGGCTGAGCCAGCGATGGTAATGCTTCTGTGATGACATATTTAAGAAGAAAAAAAGCCAAATTATTGAGCAGTTGTAATTGCAGCCAGAGAAGAGCAGGGTGAGAACGAACGTGTGAGAGGAACGACTCTGCAGACACAAAGGTCAGTGCAGAAGGAGAGGGAGATGTTCCAGGCACCTGGGCTGGGATTGCCCTGGAGCCCATGGAGATCTAGGAGGATGCAGAATCCACCTGCAGCTCCTGGAGGACATCCATGCTGGAGCAGGTGGATGCCTGGCAGGAGTTTGTGATCACGTTGAGGGCCCATGGAGAGCAGGGCCCCCCTGGAGCAGTCTGTCCTTGAAGGGCTGCGCCCCATGGAAGGGTGACTCACGCTGCAGCAGCTTGCAGGGATCTGTTGCTCGCGAGATGGACTCATGTCAGAGAAGTTCATGGAGAATTGTCTCCTGTGGTGGACAGTCTCATGCTGGAGAAGGAGGACTCCACTTCCTGAGAGGCAAGAGAAATAACTTGTGATGAACCGACCATAACCCCCAGTTCCCTGTCTGTCTGTGCTGCTGGGGAGGGGTGAGGGGAAGGTATTTTGAGGGTTTTATTTTACTTCTCAATATTATGCTCCGATCTCATTAGTAATTTTCAGTTAATATCTCTAATCTGAGCCTGTTCTGCCCGTGGTATATTTGATGAGCGATCTCTCTCCATTCTTATCTCAGCTCATGAACCCTTACATTTTCTTTCCCCTGTCCAGCTGCAGAGGGGAGTGATAGAGAGGCTTTGGTGGATGTCTGGCATCCAGCCAGTGTCAACCCACTACACCTGGATAGCTGTAAGCTAGGTTGCCTGTCATCAGTCACAGGCAAAATTGGAAACTGAGAGGGATTTTGTTTCCCAAGGGAAAAGCATAATTACATTTCAGTCAACATGTCTTTCTTAGACAATAGATGTTGTCAAACTTGTTCTCAGTCTTTGAGATTACAGAGTTGGTAGTCTAGTTGTGTAGATACACATTTGTTAAGCCTGCAGATCTGAGAGGCAGCTCGTTTATTTTCTACTGGAGTTCTTCTAAAATAGTATTAGATTTTACACTCCATTAAGATCAGTAATCCAAGAGTAGATGTAACATACATAGAAATGAAACTTATGGGGTGGGAAAGGCAGAAATAATGACACAGAAACTGTATAGATGTGTCTTACATGTTCTGATAACATGGGCATTTACAAATGCCAGTTGTGTTCTCTGTCACACTTCTTTTAATAAAGCCAAATGCATCATTACACGTTTATGAGGAAGAATCCAGGCTGCATCTGGAGATGTGAAATACAGATCAGCAATGTTGTTGGTTGTAGATAAATACACTTAAAGTTGTTACTGTGAAGTTCAGTATTCTAGAAAAGCTTAAAGTGATACTGGTAAAACTAATGGTTTAGAAGAGTTACAAAACGTTTTTGATGTTTTGGTAGAAAGTTTGGTAAAGGAGTGTTTATTTTAAAGGCACAGCATTTTTATCACTGTGAAGCTGGTTAAGCTCTGGAATTGAAAGAAAACAGATACTTTCTAATGTGGGAATTCAAGTAAAAATTGACACCTCTTTTGGTGGCATGGTTGGATGAGGTTAAGAGGAAGTCTGTGTACTGGGCCAAAATGAACACAAGTTGTCCTGTTTAGATTCAGATAGGAAGTATTTGGGGAGTTGGTCAGCATGAACTGAAAGAAGAGCAGTAATACTAATTTTGTTCAACTGCTAAAAGGAAGGTTTTTTGCTCTTCATTAATTTGAGAAGATGTCAGTATTAAATATTACAAATAAATCAGGTCAAAGAGATCCTGAATATGGGAATTATGCTGAGGCAAATTCAGTTTTGACTTTACAGAGCAGTTTTAGTTAGGGTCAAGTGTTGATTTTTCCATGTATTATTTTTTTGTCAATGTATGTAATTTTGCAAAGTCTTGTTTCGCTCACTTTGTATTCAGAGGTGTGAATGACTTCACCTCTTCACTTGTATCAAGTGGTGCAGCTCTTGATGCTGGTTCTTTTTACTGCTGGTTTGTCATTTTAGCTTGTAGCAGTCTGCTCTCATTTCTAAGGGAGAAAGGGAAATTAGGGAAGTTCTGTGCAGGGTTTGAGGACAAGGACTGTATTCTAGAAATGTTCAGGTCATCACAGTCTAGATGTGACTTGCTGTGCCCTGCATGTGATAGAACACAGATGGGGGCAGGTTAAGGTGTCTGCCAAATATTTCTAGTTTGCAAAGTACTTCTCACTTACGCATTTATTTCCTTTGCCCCATATTCATTTTACACAAGGTGAAATTGCCTTACAGTTTTTGGCGTTAGTTTCCTTTGGAGTTTCAGAGTTATGTCTATTTGACCCATGTTTCCAAGATGAAGCTAAATCTAACTGTGTAGTGTAGCAGCTGATCTTCTGTAGATAAATCTGTCATCTCCTGTTTAAAAGAGTTTAAAGTGTGTTTTAACTGGATCGGTCTTGAAGTTTTGCTCATCCTGTGAGATCCTTTAAGTGTACCAAATACAGGGTCGGCTGAAGCAAGGGGTTCTGCAATAATGTTCCCAAAGACCATGTTTACAGAATCATTGAATTCTGTTTTGCATGCCAAGTGCTCGAATTGTCCCATGGAATGTGCTTAAATGACATCACTAGTCAGCATCTTTTTGTAGAAAGGGTTTTTGTAAAGATGAGATACAGCTTAGATCTTATGATTGAGTGGAGCCTGGCCAGCGAGTTCACTGGCTGTTTGCGTAGACTGCTCTGACTTGTGAGTTAGAGTGAATGCTGGCACTGGAGTTACTTGGGTTTAGGGTAACTTGGGGTCATCACTCAGTAACTGCTGCTTAGTATCAGTGTAATTTCACTGTACCTTCTCCATGGCAGCACGGGTGAGTCTTGTACGCAAACAGAAAGCAAAGATTGGTAGATTTGCAAGAGCAGTGTAACTCAGTAGCTTGAGGCCACAAATATATTCAAAGGAGTGGGAAATGCTGAGGGGACTGGCTTTGTTTAGCCTTGAGAAAAGAAGGCTCAGGGTAGATCTCATCATGATTCAGTGTTTAAAGGGTGGCTACAACATACATGGAAACTCCCTTTTTACAAGGACCCACATGAAAAGGTGAGGTGTAATGGAAAAAAGTTAATCTTGATGAGACTGTGATTGGACATAAGAGGAAAATTTTTCACAACGAAAATAATCAACCATTGGAATAAACTCCCAGGGCAAGGGGTGGATTCCACAACATGGGACATGTAAGATTCAACTAGACAGGATGTTGGACCATCTTGCCTTCGCTATGTTTTTGACAAGAAAGGTTGGATTAGATGATCCTCGAGGTTCCTTCCAACCTCTTGTTCAGTGATTCTGTGAACTGCCCTGTTGCTTGTCATTCTGGGTTTTTGGGTTTTTTTGCCTACCATTGAATGGAACTTGTAATGGAACTAGTAAGAATCGTGTGTTTTTTTCAGCACAAACTTGCTTCTTAAAGACATGGGTGCACTAAATAATATGTGCAACTGCTCCTGTAATATTTTTCTGTTGTTCATGGTCTTCAGTATGAGCACCTTACTTTTGACTGCAAAAATGCCATTAGGAAAAGCAATGAAAGGAATTTCTACTGAGCATTCAGCTTGAACATGTAATAAAGACTTCATTTTCAACAGCAGAAAAAACTAATGTGCATGATAGGCAAAGTCAGTCTCTTGTGTGATGAATTTTATACAGCTCCTTTTAGATGAACTGCTAATAATACATTCAGATCCTTAGTTTTTGTTGCAGAGCTAGGGTATGTTATGTATTGGAGTAGTGAGATGATACAAAGCAGTGGAAATGTGTTGTGGGAGGCAGCTGATAAGATACTGGCTTGTGGTTCATTTACTTTCAAATTTCTCTTTGCTGTGTGTTTTGACACAGAGCCTGAGGAGCCAGGAACTGAGGCTTTAAAAGTCGTACCTGGAAGATTTTTAGTAATAAGGCTTTCCTAAGTTACATTTTTTTTTAGGAAAAAAGTGAGTATTGCTAAATACTACCGAGTCATACTTGGTTCAGGACATGAACAAAGTCCTGCTACATGCTTTCAGTCTGGATAGTATTTACTAGTACACATCAAAGATGGTGGTGGGGTGAGGATTTAAGCATTAGTCCTGTAAGTGGTACTCCTAAAGTTAAGCCACAGATAAACTTATGGTTCTCTTGGTTTCAGTCCCAGCATTCTTAGACTTCAGGACTCATTTGTTTGGTAACAGTCTTCATATGTAAAAGTTTGCTTCTGGGCTGGTGGACCTTGGGATTTCTAGCTGTGCAGAAAAAAACCACAGCTTCAGTGAGAGGAGTAAAAGTTAGTGAATCCAGGTGTTTTTGGGTTTTTCTTAGGCAGTAGCCTTTAGCCTGCCTTTTCTTTGAAAAAGTGAGTTAAGATGGAATAAAATTCCTGTCAGATTCAGGAGGCATAAGTAACCTACTTACTATTCTGTGAAAATGCAGGTAGCTGCACTACTGTTACTAATAAATTGAATGGAAACTGTGCGCCCTGGTCTTGCTTTGTTTTCTAAACAGTACATTTTACATAAATCTAAGCACTGATTCCCATACAGACTTAGGTTTTGCACAAATGGAAGTTGACATGAAAATCCTGAAGGTTTTTTGAGGTCTTAGAATTGCTTACTGATACTTAAGCTACTGAATTAAATCCACCTAATTTGACAGATATTCTAAATATTGCCTGTTGTCCACCAGTTATTTGAAAACAAAGCAGCTTGCTCAGGTTTTTTTCTAGAATCAGTGTTGATCACACCGATTTGTTGAAAGGAACACCATTTCAAATTAGCTTAAATTTGATTTAATAATAATAATACTGATAAAATTATTTTCCCAATTTCAGCGTTTTTTTTTTCTTTCTTAAACGATTTATACTTAGCTGAGTTCAAAATAAAAATTGTTGCCTGTCACTTGGATTTTGAGGTGACTTTGTTTTTCCTGGTTGAAAATTACTCACCACCTCATTACCTCATTGATCACTAGTATGTATAAAAAAGTAATTTCTCTTTACTGATTGTAGTCTGTTTTGGAAGTTTTTCCAAGGGAAATCACTTCAGGTGCTGCTGGTGTGGAAGAATGTTGAAGACTCCATGTTAAGGTTCAGAGTGTAGTACTGTGGGGTTCTTAACTGCCACTTGATTCTAATTTCCATAGTGTTGCAGCTTCACTGTAGCTGTTGCTTGTGTATTGTAAATTGATTTTGACAGGATCAAGAGGAAGTTTCTGGAAGCTTTAAAGTACTTGAGATGACTGTCTAGGACAAGTCTGATTAGTGGCTTTTGTGAAGTACAGGTGTGTTCTGACACTTGCAGCTTGAGAAAAATGAGCAAATGCTAGTATAATCTTTCCTCTTTTTGTGATCTGCTTGCTTTTTACCTTTTGGTAGTCAGCTCTTTCTAGAATGAGTATATGAATGGACAAGTTCCTTGACTATGATTTTCCTGACAGCTATTTTTCAAATACTAGTCCTAGGAAGTCGTGTTTGTGAAGAGCTGTCTGGTAGCTTTAGCATTGCCAGAAGTCTCGTGTATGAGTTTTTTTGCTTGTTAGGCCTGTTTTCTTCGTTTAGCTCTGAAGCAGGTCCTTGTGCCAGTGCACTGGACCTCGTGGGTCCAAGTGTGGATCTGTGATCCTGTGTCTGTTCCTGCTTCCTGTACCCCATACCCACTATCTTAGGTAGCCAGTGTGGTAGTTCATGGCTTTGAGGAGTTTGTCAGGCATAATCCAAATACACTGCAAGTTCACTCTACCTTCTTGTTGTTCTGCCTGACAAGTGTCTTCTTCTTTGCATACTGTTGCAATAATGTTTTTTTATTTTGGGATTTTATATTGTATTTGTTTGGAGTAGATGGTAGGCAAATATTTAAAGGTGTATGGTTTGTTTGTTTTAAAAAGCCTTTCATAAATAAATTAAATAAAATCATCCCATTAAATAAAATGGGATGATTGAATTAGACTTGCTAAAATTAAGGATAGATGCCTTCAACTGTATGTCTCATATTTCTGGATTTAAATATCTCCATGTGATGCAAACAGATCCTGAACACTCGAAGGTATCCTTAACCCTTTTGAACCACTGTTACTACACATAATGCTTTTATCTTATGTATTTGGGGATACCAGTTTTTGTCATCATCTGTGTGTGGTTTTGGATACAGTTAGAATCATAAAACATCCTGAATTGGAAGGGACCCACGTGGATCATCCAAGTCCCAACTCCTGGCTTGGATCACCCAAGACCCACTCCTGTGGGTCACACCCTGTGCCAGGGGACTTTGTCCAAATGTTTCTTGACTCTGGCAGGATTGGTTCTGTGAGGACTTGCGTGGGCAAGTAGATGTAAAGTAGATGTGGTATATCTACTGAAGTAGATACGCTGCTTTCTGTTAGAGTGCTAAATTAAAGGAAGCTACTCTTTCCTTTTTAAAATTAAATTTAATAGTACTGTTAATTCACTTTTAGTGTCTTCAGATGAGTGACAGTGGCTCTTGGTATTCTGCATCCTTCTTAAAGCAGTTTGTGGGGAGAGGTCAGTAGTTACCTCTGCAAAGCTGCAAATATGGGATCTCTGTTTTGAAGTATTCTAAGGAGTCCTGATTAGAGATACTTTGAGAGTACATTGGTAAACTCTAGGAAGAATGAATACTTTTGTCTCTTCTGAAGGTTGATCAGTAGCTGTGTACGCATGTCCTGAAGAGTGTAGTGCTTTTGTTTCTCCTTGCTTGCTTGTATTTTACCTTAAGTATAAAATTGTCCTGGAGCCTCTAGTCATTACTATTGAAGACTTAAGTATCCTGCTTTCCAATTACACAATATAATCCGCATAAATTCCATGAATGGTGTAGAGACCTTCAGACCAGGAACTAAGGTCTGTGCTGTATTTTTGTTTATATTAAATATTTAACTCCCTTTGCACTGGGAGGCTATTGCTGAACTTGAAATGAGGTTACCAGAACAATGGGTACTTAGACTGGGTAAAAAAAAATTCTTTCTCTTACTGTAAGCCAGTAGTGGGCATTCTAGCTCAGTTTCTTGTATGCCCCTTACATTTTCTGCAGATGTGTTTGATTTGTTGGCAAAGTGCATGGTTTTGGTAAATATCTGCAATTCTCTTAAATTGGCAGTGCATTCATAGACAGCGTTAGGTTTACTCTTAAAAAGGCTCTTGGACATCAAAGAGCCTTCCTTTGCCATGCTTGCATTAATTGTATACACTGATCAATACAGAACAACTATTGTCTCTGCTTCTTTGGAACATACTCAATGCATTTGTGCTGAGAATTTAAATGTCTCTTTAAAAACAAGTGAAAGACACAGAGTTGGTGCAGATCTACCTCAGTTTATGATTTCTGAAAAGGAGACTGCTTTTGCCTTTCAAATCACAGTTTAAAGCAGTCATTTTACAGAGCCTTTAGATTACCAGTTCCTTGTATTTGCTTTAGGGTCTTAAGTATCACTTCAGCTTCAGGCTAGTGAATATGGTAAGAGAAGGCTTCCCTCTTTTCCCCAGAGTATGTCGTAATAATTTTTTTTCTTTTTTGCTTTTGCCTACTGCTGCTTTTTGTCATGACTTTTTTCTGCCCTCAGTGGTTCAGGTGGAAGATTGATAGTTGGTCAGTGTGTCTCTTAGTTAGACCTAGTGAAGGCTCTTTAGTGATTTTTAAGTTGAAGATAATGAATGGTGTTACTCAGTAAGCTAAATTTCTGTGCACTCCAGTTTTCCTTAGATCTTGTCATAACTGTTGGTCACCTAGCTGGCTTAAATGTAGTAGTTTTAAAATGAAATGGACTTAAAACAGTTGGGCTATGGTGAACTGTTTTGTATGGTAAGCAGAAAATAGGCTAAAAAACACTGTGGTGAAAAAAGGTGTAAAACATCTTTCATTGTCAGAGTATTTAGCTGATTTTTCTTAAGCTGAAATGGTATTTCAGTAATTTTAAAGTAAGATCTGAAACATGGGATTGAGAGGTTTGGTTTTGTGTATCCATGTTTATACAGTAAAGGTGTTTGTTCTCATTAGGTACAATGAAGCAAATCTTCCACATAATTGCATTAGTGATACGTGACATTAAAGCTTAATTGGCTTATTTTAAATATCTTGCACATCAATTTCCTTCAGATTGTGAAAATTGAAAAGGTCATGAGTGCAGTTTAGTATTCCAGGGTGAGAGATTTCAATTTTAGTACAATTTGTAGAGATTTAATTAGGAAACATGACTAAAAGAAAAAGACTGTTGAATGCAAATGAGGCTGTTCATTAGAGTATAGAAGCTGAAACATCTTGAAGTATTGTGGAAATTTGATTGCAGATTCAGTAAGCACCTTGATGGATTTTTTTTTTATTATTTTTTAAAGTAGAAATTATTGTAATTGTTCTTCAGGGTGTATACTTGATCTAATTGTCATAAGCACTCTAAATGTGCTTACTTTTTCATGGAGTTCTCCTCTAACCAATGCTTTTGTTTTGCAGGAGATTGATGAAGCCTGCAAGAGGATAAAACGTGAAATTGATGACTTAGGTCCTGAAGTTGGTGACATAAAAATCATTCCATTGTATTCCACCCTTCCTCCACAGCAACAGCAAAGGATATTTGAACCTCCTCCACCAAAAAAACAAAATGGAGCAATAGGAAGAAAGGTAAATACTAAGCTGTGTTAGTATTCTGTTCTGTAAATAGCTACTCACAGTTGCATGGGCCATGAAGTAGGACTTTCAGCTCCTTTAAATATATTTGGACAGTAACAAGTATAAGGGTTTTTTTTTAATGAAGCCTTAAAAATACAGTATTCTATCACATTGGAAATTTTGGATAACTTGAAACTTTTCATCTCTCAGTACAAATTGAAGTTCTGTCATCCATCTATATGGGGTCAGGATGTTGTGGTAACAGTTTGACTGAATGGAAATGGCATTCATTTAAGTTTCTTATGTGAAATATGATTTAAGTGGAGGATGGGAAATTTTCCATGTGTGATTATTTTGAGATGTGCTTTTTTCCGTGTTTTTTTTTTTTTTTTGGGACTGTTTGGGCTGCCTCTTTGAAGTAGATTTTTTAGGCAGGTTTTACCTGTTTCTTAAGGTTTATGAGAAGGTGCAAGTTAAAACAAGTATGTTGAAGTTCAGGATTTGTATTTTTGTAGTAATAAGCAAGGAATTGAGGTTCTTTCATTAGGCAAAACAATTGAGAAACTGAAAAACTTGAAATGGCACGGTGAATGTTCTTCATAAAATGGATGTGTCAGTGCTTACAATAATCCATAGTGGAAACTGTGTTTTATTAGAAAGGAGTCATGTTAAGGCTTCCTAAAACTGAATTCCTGCTCTACAGAACTGGCAGTCACAAAGCTAAGATTTTGAAGGTCAAAGCTGAATCATACTATGTGCTCTAGGCAGGGTTTGTTCCTTGATTATTTGTTGGCTTTGTGCAGTACAATGCATGTAGAATACTAGTGACAACTTTCTAGTGTTCTGGAAGAATAAATCACTTATTAAATTTAGTGAAATTATCTTCCTTTCCCTGTAGAAGTTGATTGCAGAAAGCGTTCAGTCTGAAATCATGAAACTAATGCTGCAACAAATTTGTATTTGCAAATGACTTAAATGAATGAAATTGCTTTTAAGTAATAAGAAGTAGCTGTGTATTTAATTAAATTTTCACTCCTATTTAAAACTGTGCTTTTCAAAATAGGCAGGTTTTGGTTTTCTGCGTAAGAGGATAACAAGCACAGAGCATAGTTTCTGTTACGTTGAAATGACAGAGCCAGTACCAGTCTCTGAGAGGAAGACACTCTTGGTGTAGCAGCTGTTGTACTACAAGAAAAGTTATGCCCAAAAGATGCCTGCTATGGACAGAAGCAGGCAGAGCATGTAGGCAACAGACTCACACCTGTGAAGTTACTTTTCCTCTTTGCCTGCTTTGGCTGAAATATTCTGGCTTCCATGTTTTACTTTCTATCTCATTAACAAATCTACCTATGGGTGAAAGTGTGCCTGTGTTGTAAGTTTTTTAGTTGTTGGTTTGGTTTCAGTTAGTCTTAGTGATCAAGGCATAAAGTGAAACTATGTGGTGCTGTGCCTGTCTGCTTAAGAAAGTGTCTGTTTTCATCCAGTCCTTTGTGGGAGTTGAACCTAGATTTTAGAACTGCCTAGGAGGGAGCTAGTAGGTGATCTGAATCCTTTCAAAGGTTCTAATGGTCATGCAATCCAAGTGAAGTATTTGCAGTAACTGAGTATCTCCCGAACTTTGTGGAATGAGAGATGCTGGAAGTAGTGTGGCATTTTGCTGTAGCAGTGATGGTAACACCTAGTTACTGATAGCTTGACAACTTAGCAGTTTTTTTTGTCCTCTTTGAGCTAAGAAAGCAGCTATTATTATGAGAAGGCTTAAATTACAGGCAAATACTCTGTTTGACTAGTAAGAATGTTTTTTTAATTGAAGATGAAAATGACTTAACATTTCTATTGTCCGATGTTAAAGGCTCCTTGTCATCCCTTCTTTTCAAAGTGCCTTCTAGTTTGTGTTTTCAGCAGTCTTAAGCATTGCTAGTTAATACATATGCAGTCTACATATATTTTTAGATGTAGATGCTATATATATTTTAATATTCAAAACAAAGTTTTAAAATTCATCTCAGAAACTGCAAAACTACAGCCAAGGCTAATTATAATTTATTACTTTATATAGTTTAGTACTAATTTCATTTGTTTGATGTTCAAGTAACTTTGTACTTTGATTTACACTTGAAAGATATAATTTCTTCAACCTTTTAAAAAATTTCTTCTGTTTTTACAGTCATTTATTGTCAGTTTTTAAGCAATATGACATTAACAAATGATATCTCTATGTGCAACAGAATATACTGTGTAAATAATTTTTTTCCTTCTACCTTAGAAAAGTTCTGTATAGATTAAGTGAATTCAGGTACAAATTCAATTGTTGTAGCACTGTGGACTAAGCATACTAACTGTATTGAGTTCCTGATATCGAAATGTCCTAATAGAAATCAGTGGTTAAAAGCAGGATAAAAACCTTTTGTCACTGCTCTGTAATCAGTATGTTAAGAATCTGGGTGTGGATGGTTCTGTACATTAGCAGAAGGAGAAAAACGTGAAACTTCTTAAATGAGACATACTCCATAATAGCAAGCTAAAGGTGTATTGACTAGACTTTTAACGTCAGAGTGTGAGTTTAATTTGTATATTTAATGCCTTACAAATTTTTAATGAAAATGTATTGAGATTTTGCACTGACTTGCACTGATATTTGTAGCTGTTATCTCTTGACTAATTTGTGCAGGTTACCTGTGAATGACATGTGTCCCGTATTTTCTGTTTGTTTGAGGAATTCTGGGTAGCATGTCATTTTAGGGTGAAACACTGTAATTCCAAATTGTCAGTGTTTTTTCCACCAAAGTACTGCTTTCCATATACTTGAGTATTTGGGCAAGCTTAGACCTTAAGAAGAGACAAGCTGAGTGTGGTAAGTAGCCGACTGGAAAGTGATCGGCCAGCAGGAAGAGCAGTCAGCAGTCACTGGCCTCATTGTAATTCTGAATTAAGTGTTAGGGGTCTCTTCAGTTCTAATGGATAAACTGAAAGCAGTGATGACAGAATGCTCTGAAATTAGGACATGAAGGGTAAGCGCTATTGATGAAGTGCTGAACAGGTTTTGGCTCTTTTCTGAGATAATAATGTGCTAATAATGTGATTCAGTGTGGTCACTGTTGGGATGAGAGCTAATGGTGTCCACAGCCTGTTACACTGCATTTCTGGACATAAAACTTCAAATGGTGGCAAATCGAGCCTTGGAACTCTGATAGTCACCTTTGCTTTAATTTTTCACATGTGACTTAACCTGAAAGGCTAATAAGACTGTAACATTTAAGATATGTGAATTTGTTTGAATGTCTAGTGATAGAAGAAGACAAAGTAGAAATTAAATAGATATTGTTCACGATTTTAGCTGGAATGTAACAGCTTTATTTCAAGCGAAATAGAAGAAAATACTGTTCTGGTAATGTATATAACTTTCGATTTAATGGTATTTAACCAGTTTATTCTGTTCAGGCTTTCAGAAAAAGGTAAAAAGCTAGAATTCATAGGTGATCATGTGGAAGGGTTCCATTATAACCTGTCATTTTGTACCAGAGATGTGAAAAAAAAATCTGAATAGTGGTTTCATAAGTTAAATTTTTGCTCTTCTTTTTCTCAACTAACACTTGCTATGTTGTTAATAGAGACCCATAGGGGAGCAAAAGATAGTGGATGAGAATTGCTTTGTTTTCACTAGAAGTTTCTCTGGTTGATTTCAGATCATCCTGTAAAAGTGTTGGAGCACAGCTCTGGTAGTTAATTATTAAGTGATGGAAAGTTTACGGAAAGTTATTTGTGCAGAGACAAAGAGTCCTTCATCTTCAGGGTAAAGTAGTTTCATTTAGTTGTTTGGGGTTTTGTTGGTTTTTTTTTTTTCTTTTTTTACAGGTTGTGGTATCCACTAACATTGCTGAGACATCGTTGACAATAGATGGTGTAGTGTTTGTGATTGATCCTGGCTTTGCAAAACAGAAGGTAAGTACTATTTTTTTCTCTTTATAGTAGGAAAGTTGATGGAATCTGCTTTGCTAAGGTTACTCTTCCCTTTGCTAGCACTGACAGGTCTTTTTCCAGTTGAAATCTTGAACTTGGTTGTTTTGGATTTGTTCTGTTTTTAACTTAAGATTTTTACAATTTGTACTTCGCCGACGAACTTGAGGTAGAATAAAGAAAGAAATGTGGGGATTTTTTGTTAGACTTGGAGTATAGTTTTTCTAGATACTTTAGGAAGGGTAGCTTTTTACTGTGTTGTCTATGCTTGAGGATGCTCAAGTAAAACAAATGGTATGAAAGCAAATAAAAGTGGTCCTAGAAGCCTCCTCTTCTTCTAAGTCACCATAGAGAACTCTAGCACTAAAATGAGAAGAAATGATTCCTGCTTTCGTATCGGTATTTATCATGTACTGTTGCAGCCCTGAAGATTGTAATCAAGCTTGTATTGTGGTTCTTGGAACATCACAGGGTGTTCAGAGGAACTGAAGTAGCTTTCCTACAGTCAAACCAGTAACTACATAAAATAAAATACAAATCTCATTGTCTTCATTTGTTTTTTTCACTAAATGTAGCTTTCTTTATAACTTGATTTCTTAGTATTTTCCTGTGATAGTGGTACACATTGTCAGCCCTTTTACCTTTTGCAAAATAAGACACACACACTGAATAATGTAAGCCAGTGTGTTTTTATGCATAAATTTCAATCACCATTAAGGCTTTTTTCACAAATAGTTATTTTTACAGAAGGTATTCTTCCAGTATAAAATATGTACAGAAACCTTAGTTCTTATACTGAATCATACCAGAAAGTTCTTAAAACATGGACCGAGAATGTGTTCAGCTGAAATTACTGTTTGAACTACTGCCTTTATTTTCAATGTGTTCCTTTCCATGAGCCCTGTTGAGTTTGCAGGGCTGCTGTTTAGGTATTACTGCAGTGGAAGTTCTACAGTAAATACCAGCAGATATTTTGTACTGTAATAGTCTGCATATACCCTTGAAATACAGTTTTCTTTTGTCATCAGCCTGATCTTTACAGTCGCGTAGAACCTTCACGTTAGGTTTTTCTGATCTCTAGAATATGATTATTCAACCTCGTAGTTATATCAAGACAACATTTTAATGGGATTTTTTGAGCATCATGAGTGTTTAGCACTCTGTAGAACAAATTGGACACATTCCTTTTACCGTGAAAATCTTACCTAAAAATACGTTCAAGAGCAGAGACCCTAGCAGGAGCTGCTGTTAACAGATGAATAAAAAATGCTGTTCTCTAGGCAGTTGTGTTTGAAGCTCTCCAGAGTCTTTTGTAGCCAGTGTTTTTTTCTTTTCAGATACATACAACCTGTGCAGAAGCTGTGTTTAAAAATAAGTTTAAAGCAGTTTGGATAGTTGTCCTGTCCATGACCATTGTTTATTCTTTTACCTTCTGTCCTGCTCTGCCTGTAATTTGAAATAGGTGTACAATCCCCGTATCAGGGTGGAGTCTCTGTTGGTGACCGCCATCAGTAAAGCGTCTGCCCAGCAGCGAGCTGGCCGTGCTGGTCGTACTCGACCAGGCAAGTGCTTCAGGCTTTATACAGAGAAAGCCTACAAAACTGAAATGCAGGTAAGATTGTGGGTTTTACATTGTGTTTATAAGAATGTCTGATTCTGGTTGTTGAGTGCTGTGCTATTAAACAAAATTAGACTTTAAATACTTCTGTAGTATAAAGTGTCTGAAAGAAGTGTTACAAATTTTCTTTTTTTTTTCTTCCCCCTCATCACCCCAGGACAACACATACCCTGAAATTTTGAGGTCTAACTTAGGATCTGTAGTATTACAGCTCAAGAAGCTTGGTATAGATGATTTGGTGCACTTTGATTTTATGGATCCTCCAGGTATCTCTTTCCATCTTTCCAATCTTTATTTTTATGACTACTTTTTATAATGACAACATGGAGTAAATTCTCTCATTGTTTTTTTTCTCTTTTTTTTATTGTAATCTGTAAGGAATGTCTTTTGTTTATCCTGATATTTAGTGCTCTGTGTCACATCCAAGCAAGCTTTTTCTTTCTGTGTAAGAACTTCTAGTGGAACCAAGGAAGCTACTGAAAGCCCCTTGCCTTCAGAGAATAAGAGAAAATTCTTGGCATTAGAAAGCCTGTTATTTGAGGGTTTTTTACTTATCACCTTGATTACACGTTCTAATTGTGCAATCAGTTAACAACTGTTTGTAAAATAAAATGGGCTTGCGTTTTTAGAACTGAATACATGGTTTGAGTCAAAGTGTAGTTTATATGCATCTTTCTTCTAAGTGTTAAATGTTCATATATGCTTCAGAAATAACTGGGTTATATTGCTAATCAAAAATGTAAATCAGTCATATATAAATAGGTGAGTTAGTTGGTTTTTTTTCCCTAAAATAAAAATCTGACATAGTCTGTAAGTTTTTTAGTAGTTCTACAGAACAGTTAAATTCTTTGTTCTGTGCAACATGTATGATAGCTTAGCAGAAAGACTTTTGGATTTCCTTTTATTTTATTTTTCTTTGTGAGTTAATACTGATTGTATGAGGAATGCAAGATAGAGAGAACATTCTTATTGGCTTTCTGAAAG
Source organism: Phainopepla nitens (assembly GCA_013400175.1). Lineage (NCBI taxonomy): Eukaryota > Metazoa > Chordata > Aves > Passeriformes > Bombycillidae > Phainopepla > Phainopepla nitens. The sequence continues at coordinate 254,680 of VXBQ01011151.1, forward strand.
ACTGTAGGTATCTAGAGTTGACATGGCTAAAATTTTAGGACTATTGACCTGTTTAGGATGGAACAAGGGAAGAAGAATTGGCAGGGAGAAGTGACATTACTGGTACTGAATATTTCCCAATGCCGCTGAATTTCAGACATTTTTGAATGTCTGAATTTTGAAAAGCAGTAATCTTCAAATATTCCAATCTTGTGATTAAATTTAAAGCTTTTCTAAGTAAGTGTTCCCTCCCTGCCGCCCCCATTCCTTCATGCTTGGGTGTGTAATGTTGGATTTGGTAGCAGTTTTGCGTTTGGATGCTAGTGAATGGAGAGCAAAACAAAACAAACAAAAAACCCCATACCTAATAACAGTCTGTGCTTCCTCGGGTTTTTGCTGATTCAGAGCTGTTTGGCTAATGTGCAAATTTACATGTTTTTTTCTTTCAGCTCCTGAAACTCTGATGAGAGCCTTAGAGCTTTTGAATTATCTGGCTGCTTTAAATGATGATGGAGACTTGACTGAGTTGGGATCCATGATGGCTGAATTTCCACTGGATCCACAGCTGGCTAAAATGGTTATTGCAAGCTGTGACTACAACTGTTCTAATGAGGTCCTATCTATTACTGCCATGTTGTCAGGTAATAGCAGGAAAAGAGAAACTAAACAAATTGCAGATCTTCAGTTTGAGGAAAATTTAATTTTCCTGCATCAGAAAAATAAAATAAATACATTTTTAATAAAATCAGGATTTCTTTTTAAAACTTCATATATGGATTCTGTTATTATGGATTTATGTAGAGACCTTGAAGCTAGTGAGTAGTAATGTTGAAAACTACTGCATAAAACGAGCTAAGAATTTGCTCCTAACATCAGTTAAAAGTATATATATTTGAATTGTCGGGGGCGGAGGATCACGCTAGTGGAACAGAAATTTCCATTTAGGTTTATAGTCAGGCCCAGAAGGTTCATAGTCAGGCCCAGAAATGTCATCTTGGCCACTAATTTTCAAGGCAGTAAAATCTGTTTTGTAATGTGCATTCTTCTGCACTTTGATAAATCACAGTCTTTCCAAAGGGATTAGAGTATAATTTATATTAAATTGTAAGCTGGTACATGATAAATTTTTTTAGTCATTAAATGGCAAAAGTGGAGAACAGTCACTACTTCTAAAGGGAAAAAAGAAGCTTGGGAGGAAGATGTATCTTTATAAGAATTAACTGAGGTGTACAGTTGTACTCTGCTGCTGTTACATGAATAGCTCTTGTGTCGGAGCAGAGCTGCTTGCTGAGGGAGCTTAATGAGAGGAAAATGTTACCAAGCAAACATTGTATCTAATTTCTCCATTGTGTAGAAGTGACTTTGTTTTATAACTAGAGGTCACCTGGGACATGCAGCAGGTTTTAATCTGTTATGAAAATGGGGATGTTCATACTCATAAGTACTCTTTTTGTCTTTGGGATGTGATAATTTACCAGGCTCTCCGCAGTGCAGGTGTATTGCTGACATGCTTTACTTGGTTGGAAAGAGAAAAAAAAGTTTTGATTAAGTGTAAAACCTGTTGGTTCAGTTTAGTCTTACAGTATATTTATATGAAAGTCTTTAAGAACAAGTTAAAATGTTTCTATCAGAGTTATAATTGTTCAGACTCAGAGCAGATGGGCAGGGCAGAATCATAATATTTTTCTTTAATTCAATGGTAGGCTTAATTGCGGAGGTGGTGGTTGGTTGGTGCCTGTCGTCTCTTCCCCCTTCTCCTTGCAGTATCTACTATAGAACAAGTCAGTTGAGTATTTTTGTCTGTGGCCTTCAACTGATTTGCCTTATTCCTTTTCCAGTTTACCTTTTCCCAGGCCATGATACCTTCTTTGTTTTAAACCACAATTAAGATAATGATATTTAAGTTTTGGGGGAAAAATAAAAAATGGATTGAAGCTCGTTAAACATTATTCTTAAAAAAATCCCCATAGTCCTGGTCTTTGAGAGGGCTGTTTCCCAAAGTAAGCACTTTAAACCAGCAACATAATAGTATGTTTTGGTGCATTAAGTGCACATAAAGATAGTCAGGTTGTTGATAGCAATCCATGTATTTATATTGGACTGATTGGGAAACAAGGTGACAGAAAAGAGCGAAAATGCCATTAAATAAATGAGCAGATTAAATTATTATACTACATTTTATAAGAGCCATGGTGTCATGCTGTGGTATGGAAAGTACTATTATATTTCAAAACACTGAGTTAAAACAGTGGTAGAATAATCTGGACTTTACTTTTATTAATATGAGTTAGACATTAAAATACGTTTGATATTATCTCTTTTTTTCAAATGCAGGACCCATTATACAGGGTGTTTATTTCACACCTGCATTTCCATTTTCTTTAATGCATTGGTCTTTGTTGATTTGTTACCATGATAACTGTTAGTGTGATTTTTTTTTTTTTTTTCCCCCCCTCAAGTTGCATCTGGTATTTAGCTCACAATATCTAGTGCTTTGGGGCTTTTATGCAAATTTAAGAATAAAGAAAAGCTACATAACACTGGACAAAAAGCCCTCATTTGGTAGGGACACATCATATGCAAAGAAGTGTTCTTGTGATTGCAGGGCTTCAGTTAATGAGAAAACTAATGTAGTCCCAAGCAGCTGGAAAAAGATAAAGGATTTTTGGGATTTATTCATTAATTTTATTGAAATTTGACCTCTTAAAAATTAACACCTACTTAAAATCAAACTGATTTATTTTCTGGTGCAGATCTCCATAAAGTAAATCACAAAATGGGTAAGGTTGGAAGGAGTCACAGTAGGTGACCTGGTGCAACCTCCCTGTTCCAGCAGATCTCTTATAACTACTTTCAAGATCTTCTGGATTGATATCTTACAACATACTAGAATGTTGACAGACCATGAATACTCTTTATGGTCTTTGCTAATTTGTGTCTGGAAAAGAAACAGTAAAACATGACTTTTGGATGGAAATAAGATGAGTCAGATATATGTAAGAGAATATAATGATAGAGAAAGCTCATCATGTTGCATTTTTTGATAAATATTTTTTATTTGAAGTAGTGCCAAAGGACAGTTTAACCTTCCACCACTACCGCTACCATCACAGCCTTTAGAGTTATTGATACCTTCATTCACGTGTTTGTGTCCCAGTGCTGATAGCAATACCATGTGGGAAGAGACTTGACTGGTGTGCTCTGTCTAGTAACAGCCTTGGATAATCAAACCTCAAGTTGGTTTGCACTGTGCTAGTACACTACAGTTTCAGAACTACTTACTTTGTCTGTAGGGGCTGTCTGAAGAAGCAAATTTGCAATTAAAGTGTTTCATTCCATGGGGTACTAGCTCCTGGTAGAGCTATCAGCACTGGATTTGAACTAAGATCTGTTTAGCCTTCCAGTCTGCGTAGGTAACCTTGATGGCCTTCAGACTAGAGACTTTGATACGTACATATAATTCTATTAAAATAATCAGGTACTCTGTAGCTTTGAAACCCTCTTGTCTTACAGATGTGGTTAGGTGTTGATGTACCAAATCAAGGTAGTAAACAGTCCAAGATGCAGTTGGAGGCCATCCTGCCCTGCCCTATGCTCTGTGAACTGACCTAGCTAGGCCTTGTTCCTCTATCTGTGAATGCGTGACTCATCGATATGGGCGTTTGTGTTGGGCCCATACCAACCTTGTTTAGTCCCACAGTGTTTTGTTCGCCCCACGGAAGCAAAGAAAGCAGCAGATGAAGCCAAGATGAGGTTTGCCCACATAGATGGAGATCATTTGACGTTGCTGAATGTCTACCATGCTTTCAAGCAAAGTAAGTCTTATGTCTGTTTTAGTAAAATTATTTGTTATGCTTTGTGCTCTCAACTTCTGTTTCTGAGTTCAAGGACACTTGAAAGGCTTGGGGTTTGTTATTAAAGTGTTACTTTCCTTTGGGGGTCAAACAAAACCAAAAAACTAGCCAAGCAATCTTGTAATAAACTGATGGGCATGCAAACAAACCAGGCTTTTAAAGCAATGCCCGGTAACCTTGGACAGAAGGAACTAAGTGTTCCTGTAATTAAGAAATATTGGAAATTTATCTAACATTAATTATAAAAAAATCTGCATAATTGTTTAGTGATTTTTCAGGGAAGGCAGTGCAGAAAAAAATGTGAATTTGGAGAAGTATATATTAGAACAAAAACGTTTTTAATCCTAACTTGTTGATGTAGTTAGGAATTCTGTAATTAGGCTTTGGAATAGATTGAGAGGCAAAGGGATGATGCATCAACAAGAAAAACATAGAACTGTGTGATACATATGTTTCAATTATGTCATTTCTGTGGATGGAATTTAGAGAAAAATTCATGATCCCCTGCAACATAGCTGAAGTATATTTTAGCAGCTTAAAGATTTTAAGATAAGAATGAACAGGTGAAGCTAGGAGTTCTCTTAAAATGAGAAAGTGACCCACTTTTTTTACCAGTGACTTATTGGTGGCAAATAAAAAGATTGCTATAAATTGCCAGCTGTGTAAACTTAGGTGCTCCAGTTATACTTTCCTGATAGCAAACAAAAAACAAGCAGTCCTTTTACTCTGAGTAAAAAGAAATGCAACTTTATGCCTCTTTCTGTTACAGGTTTGATATAGAAATTTTGTATTGAAACCTTCTAACACTGTCATTATGTGTCAATCCAGAATAAGTGCAAAAGTATAAATACATTCAGTTTACAATACAAACAATAGCTGAGAAACTTTTATTACACATCTGTAAATTGAAGATGTGTTGCTTGTTTTGTTCCTGCTAGCTTTTTCGTTAATAGGATCCAGAATGTCTGGCAGACAATTTGTGCTTTTTTTCTGGAAACCATTGCTTGAATACTCAGGTTACTGAGGGATGGAATTATTTCAGGAATCATCTTGTGAAATTGTGAATTGACTTCTAATTCTAAAATGCCACTACTCTTTGTATCTAGAACAATATAAAACATCTGTGGTTATCTACAATGCATAGTTCTCAGGAAGTAGTATGCTATAATACTGTACAGTAGAAACATAACTGTCCAACAGCTTCATAATTTAAAATATATTCTTTAAGGTAAAGTGCAAAAAAGAGCTTGGTCTTACCTCAACCTCCATAACCTTCATTCTTTTCAGTGCAAATTAAGAGTCTCTTCTTTCCAAGAGTTACCTTAAGTTTTAATTCTTAAGGCTGGCTTTGTTGGATTATTAAACTGATAAGGAGTAGAAAGAGCATTACTTGAAAAGTCAGAGAATTTCTAGATAGAACTGGGTTTCTTGATGTGAAACATGCAGGTATTTATACTGACAGAATGGCTGAGGCTTGCTGTTTCATCCGATTTCTCAGAGCTATCAGCATAGGAACAGTTAGAGTACAGAGTTCAGTTACAGGGGCTGTATTTTACCAGTCACATTTACTTAAACTAGTGTGAGTTGTGTCACGCTTCAAACACACTGTTTGTATAGCTCTTAGCTGTTACTTGAGTGCTTAATTTACATAGGGTTTCTCAAATACAGCGTAGTTATGTACAGTTGTCTTGTATGTTCATTGCATGCTGCAGTTAAAGGCTGTGTGGTGTTCCTGACATCACGTTATGTTTTGCACTTCAGGTTTAGAAGATGGTTTTTCTAGTTGCAGGATGGGATTTTTGAAGTGTCCAAAATTTAGTGGTGTGGTATCTCAGTAAAACAGCAGTGATTGTGTTTATGTTACATTGGTGAGGGGAAAAACCCCTGCTTTTCATCTGTCCTGACCACGTGCTTCCTGAATAGAAAAGTTTTGGCGAGTTACCTAGTGCAAGAAATCGACTGAATAAATCAAGAGCTGTTACCATTTATAAAAGCTTATGGATATGTTTTTCTGGATCATCTGATGAATCGGTTAGTCACTATTTTATTTACTTGTTCTAATTTTGGTTCATGTTTTCTAATGTTGCAGATCATGAGTCGGTTCAGTGGTGTTATGACAACTTCATTAACTACAGGTCCCTGATGTCTGCAGACAATGTACGCCAACAGCTGTCACGAATCATGGATAGATTTAATTTGCCTCGCAGAAGCACAGATTTTACCAGCCGAGACTATTACATCAACATAAGAAAGGCATTAGTTACTGGGTATTTCATGCAGGTATGTGTGTATTTTCATGGGGAAATTAGTTCAATGTTTGTGGCTCATAATGTTGATATCATTGTTATAATTTACTAAAGCTTAATAAATGTTACTTAAATTACACGTGACTAACTATATTGCCATGTAGTCTTTGTTGGGTTGCTAGGTGATGACTCAGGTAGTACATTCTTTAATCAAATGGAAAAAACGTTGTAGGCAGTCTTACCAGTGTATCAAAATCTCCATTCTGGCATGACCATTCATAAAGTAACTACATAAAACATTTTAAAGTAACTGCAGAATATGTAGTTCTAAAGTTATTTGTAGTCTGATACCAAAAGGGGAAGTGTAGCAGTATATAAATATGAAAAAAATGTGGTCTTTACAGAAAGAGAGTATTTTCTTTTGTATATTTTCCTGTATTTATATTTCACTTTTCAATTATATGAGTCAGGTACTGGAGTACTGGAGCACTTCTGTAATCTCAAGATGTAATCTCTATTTGAAATGCATTTGCCACTTGAGCCAGGATGGTATGGAAGTCAGTCTCCACTGCTGCCACCTGCATGCTTTGCATTTCAGGTTAAGCATGCCCCAAGCTAGAATGCAGAGTGGTTGGGTTTTTGTTTGTTATTTCTTTGTTTGGTTTGGGTTTGTTTTTTGGTTTTCGGGTTTTTTTTCCCATAGTCTCATCTTGATATGTTTTTTTTCTCTTCAACATTCATCCTTAGGACTGCTAGAGTCTCTTTGCTGGCTCTTGCAGATACAAACAGTGAATCTTTATCCTCAGTGACTCTGGACTGTTGTGATAATGCTTTTTGTAGCAAAAAAGCATTTGACATGTCTCTGCAACATCTCTGCTAGAGCCTAATACCTCACTTCTGGGGAGCACAGTCTTGTTATCTTTGAGGCTGACCAGTGCCTGTGGCATTTCCTGATTTTTCCCTTGGGCTGCGCTCTTGCGGTGTTCAAACACGAACACTTGGCAGTTGGTCAGTGCTGTGCAGATGGAGATGGCATGGGCCTGACAAGCAGGGCACTTACAGACCCGAACTGGAGCACAGGCTTGGGCACCCTGTCCTTAAACTGCCCCTGCCAAGGGCTGGCTCCAGGGCTGAGCCAGCCAGTCTACAGCAGAAACATGTTCCTGGGTTTTCAGAATACAGAAATATCAATGTCAGCAACTACATTTCACTGTAATGCAAATGGGAGATTAAGGCTGTTGGCTGCTTGTAAATAATTAAATGCTTCTAAATCCTTACTTACTGTAACCTTTCAGAAAAGTAGGCTGTAACTGTGTTCAGTCCTTGAATTTGGGACATGTTTTTTGCATATTTCTTGTCAAATGCTTCAGAACACATTTCCACCTGCACTTTTAATTCTGTAAATATTTTGAAAGACAAAGAACAGTTCTGCCCAGTATTCCATTTTGTGCCCTAGTCAGTTCTGAGTGCCACAGTTGCACTTCTGTTTGGCACTTTTGCTTTTTGAAGGCATACCCGATGCTTTCTTTCACTTAATTGGACCTGTAGGGAGGCCATGTACTTCCAAGTTGGTGTGCTCTCAGTTTGTTTTATGTTACTCAAACTCTTCCTCTGTTTGGTGTTTTCCTATTAGAAAACACCTATTCCCATGCATGGGGAGCTGCACAGTGTTGGTGCAAGTAGATTTTTCGTCTCTGTGTCTTAGGAGTTAAAGATCTGACTTACTATTTTTGCTGTGAGTAGAGTAGTAAGTAGGCTCATGCAGATGAAAATTAAAGCCTGCCTGGAAGTCTCCTTGGGCTTCCATGGTCAGTAGGTTGTTTACCTTACCCAAAAAGCCTAATGGAATTTTTGGGTTATATCAGGAAATAGGTATATCAGACCTGCTGTCATTATTTGGAGTGGAAGCCATTTCAGCCGCTACTCTTCTGCTTCAAAGTGTCTATTTTAGTTTGAGTTTCTTCAACTCTTTATCCCTCCATGTTAGTATGGTACCTATTTGACCTTGAATCTGAACCTTCTGGGATGAATTCTACCTTGCTTTAAGAAACCTTCAGTAGAAAAATTTTAAATACTCAGATGTTATTTACCAGCAGCTGAAGTACTTACAGTTGTAGTGTGTATACACTTCACACCCTCTCCAAGCTAATATTCAGGCTGTAGCATTTGGAGACTCTTGTTCAGAAAACCTTATTAGTGAAATGCATACATCATCCTTTGTCCTGTTAGTACAGAACATGTGTGGAATTCCAAGTATGGGCACTTAAAAAATGTGTGCTTCTGCATGTAAAGTACTGAGGTCCGTGGACAACACATGCAGAAGTTGATTCTTCAAACTTTCTAAATTTCAAAAGGGACTGTGAAGTGGAAGAAGCAGTAACAGCCGTTGTCTTGAAATACTTCTCGTTTGCTGCATTGTTTATACTTCAGTAATTGCCTGCTATCCTAAAACCAGTCATAAAATTTCACTGTAGATTTTTAGGTACTAATCAAGACCTGTGGTTTAGGTCAGACAGTACAGGCTTGGACTGGCTATTGTAACAGTACTGGTTACATAATCAGTACTAAGTACTGTATGTTTACCTGACTTCATTTGTATGTCACAGACAGATAAATGTGGAATTTCTGCTGATGATAAATCATCTCTTTACCCTTCATATTTATATGCAAATTTGAAATCCAGTAAATTTGCCATAGATAAGCAAAGTGAATAGTAAAATAATTTAGAACTGTCAAGAGTTCCGTGTATAGTAAAACTTCTGGAAAGACAGATATTGACAAGAAGTTAAATGTCTTACAAAATTTTTGTGCTGTCTCAGATTTCTTCTCGTTCTTCTAATGAAAAACTTTATCAGAATATGAAAGGATATGTAAAATACAGCAAGGGTGATCTTTGCAAAAAGAGAAGTACTGATTTCTCAATTATTTTGTTCTGAACATAGTCTGTCAAGGAGTTGGCGTATTGTAGAACAATATATTTGTAATTTGGTAATTAAGTTCCAAATCTAGGTATAAATTATTTTTCCTACTTCTGTTAAGTAACTAAGCATACTTTATAGAAAAATCTAAATAGGGTAAATGCTGTAGCTTAGTGTTAGCTGAGGATTGAAGTAAGTCACAAAAATAGGTAACCCCTTAATGGAGGTTTATCCCTGAATCCATTGAAAACTAAGTTTAGAATATTTTCAAGTGTTAATAGTAGCCAAAGTAACTGTGGTTAAGACTTAAGCAAAAAATAGTTGCACTACAGAAAGTAAGCGAAGGAAATGAATTGGAAAAGGCAAGCAAATGACAGAATATCTTAAGGATGGGTCATCTTCCTCTTAGTGGTTTTGTTTTTTATCAGTTGTGAAAAGCAACCTAGGTTTTTATCATTGTATTTTAAATCTAGTATTGAAGATGGAACAAGAACTGGTAGTTGAAAATTTAAATCAGAATTTAAAGGTGGAAGCAAGTCCTTTGTTTTCAAAATGGATTGGGTTGGAAGGAGCCACAGTTGGATTATCTGGTCCAACTTCCCTGCTCAGACAGTGTCATTCTAGAGAACATGGCACAGGATTGTGTTCAGACAGTTCTGGAATATCTCCAGTGAGGGAAACCACAAACTCTCTGGGCAGTCTCTTCCAGTGCTCTGTCACTGCACAGTAAAGAAGTTCTTCCCTTTGTTCAAGTGGAACTTCAATCTGTTTCTGTCTGTTTCTTCTTGTCCTGTGGCTTGGCACCACAGAAGAGAGCCTGGCTCCTTCCTCCTGCCACCCTCCCTTCAGGTACTGATGGGCAGTGATGAGGTCCCTCTTCTCGAGGCTGAACAGGCCCAGCTCCCTCAGCCTTTCCTCGTAACAGAGATGCTCCAGTCCTTTATCATCTGCATAGCCCTTCTGTGGACCTGCTCCAGGAGTTCCATGNCTTTGTTCAAGTGGAACTTCAATCTGCTTCTGTCTGTTTCTTCTTGTCCTGTGGCTTGGCACCACAGAAGAGAGCCTGGCTCCTTCCTCCTGCCACCCTCCCTTCAGGTACTGATGGGCAGTGATGAGGTCCCTCTTCTCGAGGCTGAACAGGCCCAGCTCCCTCAGCCTTTCCTCGTAACAGAGATGCTCCAGTCCTTTATCATCTGCATAGCCCTTCTGTGGACCTGCTCCAGGAGTTCCATGTCTCCTTTCTACTAAGGAGCCCAGCTCTGAAGACTCCAGATGGACCTCATTAGGGCTAAGTAGAGGGGCAGGATCACCTCTCTCATCCTGCAGGCAGTGTTCTTCCTAATGCACCCCAGGATACCATTGGCCTTCTTGGCTAAAAAGTTATACAGATCAAGCTTGGAATCTTCCTTGGGAGATGTGACTTAGTCAAACACAGGCTATACTTATCATGGTCTCTGCAGAGGATAAACTTAAATGACAAATACTGTACAGCAAGTTAGATGTCAGATGATTTGCTTTCTGATTAAAATCTCATTCCTGATGCTACTCAGTCTTTGGTGCTTATTTCTTGTATGGAATTATGTATATTTGGAAGTCTTTACATAATCAGGCTCCTACAGTAATAGAATGATAATAAAATAAACCTATGACACAAAGGTGGTCACTGGTGCATTTAATAGTATTCATTTTGCTCTTTAAGAATGCAGAAGAGTGGTGTAAAACTTTTTAATAGATTCAGAAACACTCTTGCGTGTGCTGCAAGCAGAAATTCTGGAAATCCAGGCAACTGCCAGGGTTCCTTTGGTGCATGGTAGCATTCTTTTGTCAGAAAGAACAAGGACCGGTCATTTCTTTGAACTGTCTGTCAAGACTAGCTTGCCACAATGTACAGCCTTAAATCTAAAAGGGCTGGATCTTGTGACACCGTTCCTGCTTTTGGAAGTGCATTTGGATTTAGTGTTAATGTTTGATTGAAGACCCCTGACTTTGCCCTCTAGGTTCAATGACATAACTGATTTAAAAAGCACAAGTATACTTAAAATTTCAGAGGAGGGTGTGTAATTCTTAATAAAATTGTGGTGAGAACTTGAAGCGAAACATTTTCCTCTGGTGGTATGTGTCACTGCTTCCATTTGGGTTTGTCATGTTCATAAAAATATTATAATTGTTTCTAAGTCATCAGCCATGTGGGCTTTCTGGGGCAGCAGAGTAATCTGTTGCAGAGATAATTGGGCTGGCTTGGCACTTGCCCATTCTTTTAGAGTCATATTCAGATAGCCTGCTTCTTTGGTGATCTCAGGGTTCAGGTATGTTCTGTAGCATCTTGCTTGCTATGCTACTCATCAAAAAATGAACCCACTTCCTAGACATACTTTGTGTGGTCCTGTGGCTTCCATGGAAGCTCATGCTCTGTACTCTGAAAGACATGACAGAATGGTTGGGGTGGAAGGGCCCTGTGGACGACACTTGGTCCAGCCCCTGTATTTACAGGCGCTGGTATTGCTTACAAGCCAGGGTTTCAGAGGAATGATACAAGCTGCCTCCCATTTGTCCTTGTTTGCTCCCTTATGTCAACCTTGCCTGCCTGGGCCTATTCTGAATTCTTTCAGCTCAGTGACCTGGCAGGCTACTTGTAGAGTGGGAGCAAGAATGGGCTTGGTCAGCTGTGCTGGAATAGTGCAGGCCAGGAATGAGCAGGAAAATGCAGCAGCTGGCAGATCGCTGTGGCTTGCTCTGGAGCCATAGCTTCACTGTGTGTTTCCCCACAGAGCTGCCATCACTGACCCTGAAATTCTTTACCAAGGTGGCTGCCAATAAGCACGCTCTCTAGAAACATCTAAAGAGGACAAATACTGCAGCTCACTCTTAACTCAGGATTGAAGCCAGTCACAGTAGTGTGTAACCACCTGAAGGTGGCTTTGTCCCTCATATCAGTGATCTAAGGAAACATTTTCTTTGTAATTGGGGTTATTCCAATTCTTGTCCTTCCCTGGAAATTAAGAGCTAACTATGTTTCTGTAGCATTTATTTTTCTTTGAGTATGCTTCAGAATTATACAAAGTCAGTAAGAAACATAATTCTACCATTACAAATTACATGGAAAGGGAAATTGTATTTGAGAAAGGTAGAGTATAAGACTTGACTGTTTTAATACATATGACTGAGACTGAGGTGCTAAAGGTAAATTTTATTGAATTTAACATCACACTTTTCTAGAATGAAACCTAAATAACGCATTGTTCTGTCCTTTTCTAGGGAGAACTAGAACAGGTAAAACAGATACTTTTGTATGCATATGTACTTCTGATCTGAAAAATGAAATTGATTTTTAAACAAAAGTTCCTTTGAAAAAAAATAATAATCCCACAGCAAGGAGTGCTCTGTGTGTGCTAGGCTGTTGACAGATGAATCTAGTCTAGTCTGGTTTGCACCTGTACTGCTATTTAATATTACAGATGTTGTATTGAGTTTAATAAAATTCGACCTAAATCATTACAGACAGTGTGCTGTTAATCTCTTTTTAAAGGAACCTCTTCTGGTTTCCCAGATTTGAAATAAATTGTTATCTCTCAAATCTTGTGTGACAGAATTTGCAAACTATGGAAATACTTTCTTATACTCCTAAAACATATTCTGAGTATTAATGTAATAATGTTTTAAAGAGAAGCACACTCTAATTTAGTACAGAGATATTCTGGCTTAAAACTTGCGGTAGCTACTGCTTTGGAAGGTCTAAGGTTTTAGTCTTAATAGGTGGAATTTGCTCTTGACTAGGCAGAAAAAAAAAGGTGAAATATACCTAGGAATTCAAGAAAACAAGGAACAGTCTATATTAAAGGAAAACAGCTAACGATCTTATTAAAAATGTCTTTTTGATGTCTTTAAGCCATTGCCCAACGTATTTGATCTTTTTACTCTGTGTGGGTATATATTTATAAAATGAGATGAGGTTATTTTCAATTACTGGTATCAAAGGGTTAATTTTAGTTACTTGTTCTGTAAGATTAGCTGTTTGTAGAGAGGATCTCATTCTATGGATAACTGTCTGCTTTACCAAATCTTAATGAGCTAGATATCAGAGCATCTTGGCAAGGCAGGCATTATTCCCTTTCATGGAGCAAGAAGCTTAGTCAGAGGGAGGTTAATTGATTTTCACCAAGGTCACAGCACAAGTGTGTCGCTGAACCTACATTTTCCAGCTCTGAAACTCGTGCTGTAGAGACCTCTCTCATAAAAGGATAACACTGTGGCTTACTGGTCCCACACTGGCTGCTGCAAATGAAATACTTGAAGCAGACATCTGTAGTATACCACAGTTGACTTTGTGTCTTGTTGTAAACCTGTCCAGTATATATTCCCTTCCAATACTTTATGTTTGCATTACTGCTGTTCTAATAATGATTATTCTCTTTGAGTGATAATTATTTTTGTATGTTCCTTGAATTGTGTATTAGAATATACACATACCATGGAAGTTAGCAAAAACATCTGGCATCTTGATTGTATCTATAAAAATCATGAATACTTGAAGTGGTCAAGTAATGTGCCAGATTTAGATGAGGTTTGAAAGTTGGGTTAATTTGTTTTGTGTAGAACACTTAAAAATCAGCTTGAAATTGCTTCATTTAAAAATTGCCTGTGTTAATGAAAAAAATGTCTTTTTGTTTAGGTGGCACATTTGGAGCGAACAGGGCATTACTTAACAGTGAAAGATAACCAGGTGGTGCAGTTGCATCCCTCCACTGTTCTTGATCACAAACCAGAATGGGTGCTGTATAATGAGTTTGTCCTTACAACGAAGAATTACATCCGGACATGTACAGATATCAAGCCAGAATGGTAAGCCAGAGTTTTTCTACAGTCATGATCTACTGTAGAATTCTTGGGGTGTTTTTACCTTTTTTAAAGTCGATCTAATTCTTTTCACTTTTCCTGAAGCTAGTTTTACAAAAATGGTTTGAGAAATGGCAGTGGTAGGACTTGAGATCTTGTAGATGACTAACTATTTTCTTTGTGGGTACTTGTGCCTGTTAGTTGGTTTTGTGTTTAGACCTCTGATGCCTGGGCTCTGTGTGCAGTGCACAGCTTGACTTAGAACCAGTTACTTCAGTAAGCCTGGAGCTGCTTGGAGTTGCGAGGTTTTGGGGGTATGTCCTAGCACCCACTTGCATACCTGAGCTAGGAGATACAAGTACCTCAGTATCAGTGCTTCTCTTCTCAAGATCTAGGACTTCCTCTGTCTGATTTTTTAGAAGGCTCTTAATAGCTTCTCATGCTTTCTTAAAATTCTAAGGAAAGAGATGATAATAGTGCTGCAGCTTGCTATGTCATTATATTTATTCATCAGCTAAGTATATCAAGGAAATCAGAAGCCTGAATCTCTGCAGACAAGCAGAGATCTGAAGCTTCTTGTGTGTCTTAAAGGTGGTAATATAACAACCAGATTGTAGTAAGCTTTAGGGACATGGGAAGCTCTTCAGTTGCTGTAATTTTACTAGGAATTTTTTTGCAGGAAGAGTTTAAAGATTCATAAGCTGGAAAACACAACATATATATTTATATTGTCTGTAGTATCTTAATGGAAAATGTGTTTGAATCCCTACTTAGAAATCTTGTTTCAACAAACACTGTCTAACCTAAAGCAGGATCCTATGGCCTTGGTTGTATTTTTAAGTTTGAAACAGCTAAGGCTGAACTGTATGCTGACACAAGTGGATGTTTGCATGGACTTCCGTGGCTGACGGACTCTGACATTAAGTGGAGGCTCTGGCTGTGTGGATTACCATGGCAGGTCCTGAAGCAGCAGCAAGAGTCTGTAAGGGGCACATAGCCAGCCAGGAGCATCTCGTGAGACTCATGTGTGTGCTTTTTGCTTCGGACTTGGACACTTGCTCATCAGGATGGCACTGCCATTGTAAATGTGTGTGCATGTGTGTAAATTTCAGTCAGTCCTAGAATTGCAGAATGAGCTGAAAATAATGGATACTTTGTTTCCTTCAGTTGTAGAATTTCTGTAAGATGGGTCTTAAAAGTTTGAGTGTCAGTAACAAGCTTTTCCTTTTTTGACAGGCTGGTGAAAATTGCCCCTCAATATTATGACATGAGCAATTTTCCACAGTGCGAAGCAAAGAGACAGTTGGATCGCATCATTGCCAAACTTCAGTCCAAGGAATACTCACAGTACTGAATTTGTGCTTTGAACTGAAGTTATTCAGAGGACAGCTTTAAGAGATGAAAGGATTCAAAGTTCAAGTTGTGCTCTTCACTTCGGTTCAATAATGGCCTTTATTTGAAAGCTTTTTAATTTTTCTTTACAGTAAATATTCCATTCTGATTTCATAAATTAAACATTTATGCCTCCCTTTTGTGTTGACACTGTAGCTCATACTGGAAAAGCTAATCAATGTTTTGCAGTTTCTTGAAAGTAGTTCTATATATAACAATGTTATAAGCATTTCTTTAGAAATGGTTGAAAATGCTTCTAAAAATGTGATTATCGACCATGGTATGCATGATCGTTGTAATTGTTGACATTCCTTTTAGAAGTTGTGAAATGTTACAACTTGTGCTTCTGTAGACACAATCTTCGGCTTCAGTACAAGGGTACTGACTTCAATAAAGTCTATTTATACTAATTTTGTGCCACAGTATGTCAGTATTTCTGTTGTTTTGATTGAAATATAAGAAGCCCATTTAGTCTCCCATTAAACTGCTGTCTGACATGGTAGTAGTTTAATATTTTAATATTAAAAGTACAGATGTATAAGCAACACATGATATATGATGCATACAATGTTGGTCCCTTGCAAACTTGTTAAAATTATTTAGGAAAACTCAAAATGCATGCAGAAGTGATAGGAGAATGCTTTCTTCCAACATAGCCCTAAATATTTCTCAGAGCTGTAGTAGCGTGTCCTATGAAGTGAAGTATGTGTGGCCAGGTAGAAATTGCCCCGCTGGCCAGTGTTCAGGTACTGTTTAGGATCAACACAAACAATAGCATAAGTGACACTGTAGATCAAATCACACTGCACCACTGTAATTTTGTAGTGATTTTTTGTGAAATACGATTTCACAGCATAATCCCATGAGGAATTTATAGTAAAATTTGATCACAGAGCTGGAGTACCTCTCTTAGTAGAACAGGCTGAGAAAGTTGGTATTGTTCAGCCTAGAGAAAAGAAGGAGGAGACCTTATGGCCTTAAAATTTTCAGAGGTTTTAGAAGAATGAGTCAAGATTTTTACCAGGGCCTGTGGTACCAGTGACAGGACAGGGGGCAGTGGTTTTACTTTGGTAGAGGGTAGATTGAGAGAGGACATAAGGAAAAAATTTGTCACCGTGAAGGTGGTGAGGCACTGCAACAGATTGTCCAGGGAAGTTGTGGGTGCCCAATCCCTAGTGTTCAGGTTGAGTGGAATGGGGCTTTGAGCTACCTGGTCTAGTTAGTGCAAGGTGTCCTTGCACATGGCAGGAGGGTTGGAACTAGATGATCTTCAAGGTCTGGTTGAACTCAAGCCATTCTGTAATTTAAAGTGTTTGATCAGATTTCTGGTTTTCCCTCCCCCTGGAATACACTGAGGCTTTGGTCCTTCTGGCAAAGAGCAGCTGGATCAGCTCTTGCTGAAACTGGTTCCCTTAGGAAGAGAGCTGGGCTGCTGTCATGCTGTAAGGCTGAAGCAAAAATAGGTTACGTTTGCAGAGCTGGTAACTAACCTTTGACTAATATTAAACACTGATGTTTGGGGTATCCTATCCTATTTAAATCATATCGTTGGGCTATAAAATTACTTGGAATAGTTTGAGGATTTTCTTCCAGTTCCAACTTCATTTTAAGTTACTGTTTATATGATGGGGAGTAGGAAAGTTTTGAAAAGTTTGCTAGCAACTAAAATAGTAATAGTGAAGATAAAAATGTCAGAAGATGAAAATTTGAGTGGATTTATAATATGCAGTGGGACTTGGAGTCTGTCTCGGGTTTGCTAAGTGAGAGGGAGTGTGAGATCAGTCTGGACGTTCCTACCCTACCAAACCATTTTCGGAAGGAAGGAAGGAGCTTCACTCTGCATAAAATGTCCAACTGGATTGTGTTTTCTAACTGCAGTTAGAGGAGGTTTTATTTAAAACAGAGATTCTGAACTTAAGCAACTGGATTTCTAACTAGTATTCCTGATCACGCAGATGTTTTGGTTTTGCAAATTGCTACTCTAGGATGACTCAGGCTGGATATGTGGGCTTTCCTGATGACTCGCTTATCCTCTATGTGGCGAGCAGAGGGGGCTGCTTTGTGCAGTGCTGAAAACCAGCTGCTCCCCAGGTAAGAATTGCTGTAGTGTTTGTGTGCAGCCTTCAGCTGAATGGTGTAGAACCACCTTCTGCATGACTTTTCCTAGGTCTGGCAATGGCCACGGACGTTTTCTGCATGAAACGCCTCAGGGACCCCAGAACCAGCTGGCATCAGCTGCTGTAGCTTGGGTCCTCGGGGATGGGGGAGCAGATGGCTATGGCTGTGAGTGGAACTTGACACAGGAAAGACTTTGGCTTGTTCTTGGTGGTTTTCTTTTTCCTTGAATTGTCATACCCACAAGCTCAGCTTGGGCTGTGACAGCTGACCCGGGCTCTCTCACTCTGCTCTGCCTTTGCTACCAGGAATGCAAATACTACTGGCCAAACTCATGTCCTCTGACAGCTGTGCAACCCTGCCACCTTCCAATTAAGCTGGTGAAACCTGGGCTTAATTGGAAGGCTGGTGGTGTCCCAGCTGTCACTGGGGACAGAGCAGGCCAGGTGTCCCCACCTCTCCTGCGAGCAATGGGAAACAGCTTTCCTGCTGGGATGCTGATGGAATCTGGGGGATAGTTCTTCAGGAAGACATGGAAGCCTTGACACCTGGGGAACCTATTGCATTTGATACTTGGCGTGACACTTGTGTATTCCTGAAAAACACCCCCCTTTATGGAAGAACTGACAAAAAGCACTTGCAGTACTCAAGTTTAGGACTGAAGCGTTTTCGTATAGGGGACTGTGTGTGCTGTGTTTGGAGTGACTCGTTTGCTAAGAACTGAGTAGCGGAGAATGGCCCCTGGGTTGGAGTGGCTTTGCGCAGTCTGTTCTCTGCCCAGTACTGATCTCAGCTGAGGCCATTCAAGGTTCAGGGCAGAAACACAGACTCACTTAAATCACTGTGGGTACCTTAGAGTTACTGCAACTCTCACTTTTGATGTAATTTTAGAGCCATATAGCAGTGGGAGGGGAGCCAGGTGTCTAAGGAGTCACTACCTCTCTTTGAACAGGGACAGCAGGGCTTCTTGAAGATGTTTCCTGACTCCCACAGGGAAACTACCAGGAGCCACTTCCTTAGCTACTGCTGTCTCAGGCGTACAGTGGATGCATGCAGAGGAACTTGGGTTTGAGAGTAGCTCTGGGTTTTTGTAAGTTCAGTGTTGAAAGGTAAAACCTTTTTCCCTTTTTTCTGATGGGAAAAATGTCAAAAAAGGTTGCCCAGAGAAACAAAAGGAGACCAAGAAGGAGGCATAGGCATTAGACTGCTTTATCTATGAGCACAGGGAGGTTACTACCTCTCTCTTAAACATGTTAAAAATACTCAGAGCTCTGGCTGCTTATACTTACATACTCATGCAGAATGCAGTAAATAAGGGGAAAAGTCGGAAATGGAGAGCTTGCTGGTGTCAAATAGAAATTCAGCTTCTGTTTTGTTCCATGAAAAGCCACAGCTGAGTACAAGACACTGAGACTCTTTCTGCTGGTCTGTGGAGCGAGAAGCTGTCCCCAGCAGCTGCAGCATTTGCTGCTCTGCTGTGTTCCCTGCCTTACTGACGCCACTTTAGAGTGTTCAGACTGTGAGCCAAGGGTGTACATGTGTTTCAGAGTAGAGAGGAACTTCTCCTTAGGATTAACTTAGGATCTGCTTTGGAACAATCCGAAAGGAAAAGTGATGTGTCGTTTACTTAGAATGATCTTTTTATCAGAGACATTCTGATGTTTTTTGGAAATATTTGGTTTGTACATAATAAACTGTTTATAGTGTGGGACTTTTGAAAATACAAAATGTGGATGAGATGACAGGAAAACAGTACTAAGTGAAAGGAGTATATTTTTTGAAAAGAGGAAGTCTTCCGTCTTAATTGTGCTGTTGTGTAATACCTCAGAGCAGTAAAGGGCTAGTATCAGTGTGAGGTAGTACCTGTATTTGGGTTTGTTAGACACAGAGGTGGTTACTAATGGCTAAGTGCACATGGTTAGGTACATACCTTCGTTATGGAGATACAAAGAAGTGACCAGTTAATACTGTGTTTAGATTAGCACTTAGAATTTTTGTCAGGGAATAGAGTAAATGGTGACTCCATGCTTTGCTGTGTTCTGATGCCATAAAAGCCCCTGAACTCTTGCTTTTGGGAGATCTGTATGTACTGCAGTGCTAAGGACAGATGCTGATGTTCCTTTGGGGTTTATGGGAATGTCTTCATTCTTGGTACCCGTGCCATTCATGGAGGGTTGAGAGCAGCTGGCGTGAGCCAGCCTGGGTTGGTGTGTTCTGTGTCACTGGGGTCAGTCTTGTCTGATCATCACCTCACTTTCTGAATCAGGGCTTGTGACACAGCAATGGGTTGTGACCTTTAACTTGCACCCTGAGCTGCTACACAGTGCATGCTGGAAACTGCTCCTTGTTTGCCATAAGAAATGCAGCTTAAAGCAAAAATACTGACATTAGCTTTCACTACTGTTGTGGTTTCATTTGAAAAGATACTGGTAGCAGAAGTCAAAAGGCAAAGAGTTTTCCTTCCATCCAATCCAGCTACAATTATTAATTTGTAATCAGACTGCTGTAGTTCATTTCTGATAATATATAGCAATAAAAAGCCATAGCACACCATGACAGTAGAAAGCAGAAAGTTATATTCTAAAGTACACAAATTTATTCATACTGTAGTTCACAAAGATTAGACATTTATCTTGGTTTTAGAACAGCTGAGAGTTTTAATAATAAACATTTTACTATTAGAGGTATAATCTTACTCTGGTAGTTTGTTGACCTAAATTTATTTAACTTCATGACTATGTATGTGACATTAGATTTATGTGAAGCAGAGGGAAAAATCATCTACATGGCCAGCCTAGTTCACTTGTCTACTAGTACCTCTGACACTGGTAGCTTTGTTTTGGGGTATGTATGCTTCCTGGAACTGTTCCTAGAATTGAGCATTGGTTCCCAGTAATACAAATGTCCTATGTATTTTTAAGCTTCAAACAGGCAGCTTTAAAACTAGAATGAAACCATTATGAGAGCATTTGCTCTTCACTTTTCCTTTCACAAATGACAAGCTTGGGCTGCCTCTTAATTGGCACTGATGCGTTTGAGAGATGCATTTGACATGAGCGGTTGGCATCAAGGCTATCCAAGCTTCCACTATCAAGGGATTAAACTAAATATGCAGCAGTAAAATAACATTCCTGTAGAAGTGAAAAAAGACTAGTTCTGCTGATTGTAGGTGTTTGATCTTGCAGTTTCAACTCGAATATAGTGGTTTCTCAGGAACACTGAATGTATGTTGGACAGATGATAAAATAATTTTATTTGTGTACATCTCAGCTCTGAGTGGTTCTTCCAGCTGTGAAAGCTATGCAGTAATTTTGTTGTATAGAAAAATAAAACATAGCACAAATTAATGCTGATAATAAATATTTCTTGTGGCTTTAAACATGTGTTATTTTGGGTTGGTCTTATTCCTTTAGCTAAAGTAGGCCTCTTGCCTTCCATTTGAATTCAGTGTTTATTTTGTGAGCCTGTTCCATTAATGTTCCCAGTCTCAGTGCTTCCAGCAGCATAAACAATAAGCACATAGAGCATCAGCTCTTACCGGGCTCCACTGAGTGGAGGGCTACTGGTGGATGTATTTCCTGAATGTTTTGTCTATTTAAATATTCAGCTGTGCAGTCAAACCACTTCTACTTGTATTAGTAACCATTTTTAACCTCAAAAATATCAACCTTTTCAGCTTTATTAAGATGCTAGTGTTTCTATCAAAATTTGTGTACTACTTTAAAGATTTACAGACTTAATTTGACCTTTCAAACCTTAGAATGGTATCTTTGAGGTTGTTTCATTTTGCATGTTGAATAACAAGTAACTGATAAGCCTTTACTGTGACTGGGATAGTATCATTCTTTTAAAGAAATTAATGCCCTTTGAACCCTTCCTGAAAGGCTTACAATTTGTACAGAAAGGCTTACAATTTGTAAGCAGCAGCAGCAGGTTTGAAACACTGTGAGTCATGACATGTTTCTCCAAGCAGCTGTCCAAGAGGGCATTGACAGCTTTGTTCCAATGTGTCACTGGTTATACAGTATAATGGAAGTAACCTCAAATTACTGCTCCTTCTACATACTTTAAACAAATAATTTAAGAGCAGAAATCAAATACAAGAATTGGGAAGAATTTAAAATTCCAGTCTTCATGTTCACAATATGTACCCTGTTTGTCGAAAACTGACATTTAATATTCTGTAAATTTATGGACAATTAACAGTTTCTCCTTGTAAGCAAGCCAGTGTTTAAGTGTTTTTGCTCGCAAGCTCCTTGCTAGACTTGCTGCTTTGTAATTCCAAACACTGTTCAAATGTCTGAATCTACATCCTCAAGCATTTTCAAATACAAGGTTGAACAGCAATGTGATGATTTTGACTCTTCTGCAGCCTACAGAAATCTTGCTCGTTTCAGGAGAATTATGGAAGGAAAAGTGAATAGGAAAATCTCACTTTGAGATCTCATTCATAATCACATTTGTTCTTCACAAAATAATTCCCTCTAATGGATATTATTTTTGCAAGTAAAGTTTAAGGATCCAAATGTTTGTAGTCTAATGGCTTGATATGAGAATAATGTTTAGATCTCTCATTAGGTACAGTGAGGTCTCTGAAATTAATTTGCTTTTATTTTTAGCAAACTAATTTGATCATAAAAACAACTCCATAAATGCTGGGCTTTCTTTACTCAGAGTAGAACTTCCTAAATGAGGAACAAAGTCAAAAGCAAATCCTTCTTCTTACTACTTAAAAAAACTTAAACATTAAAGAACCTGCATTAAGAAAAACAGTTTGTTCTTTCCCCTGATTTTGGCCAATATATAAGGAAAAGGACATGGGCTTACAGGCTGCAAAACCATTTCTGGTACAAATCTGTGCCAAGGTTTTCTCCTAACAAGGTTTGTTTTTCTTAATTGGCTTGAATATAATGTCACTGAAGAAATCCAAACTTAGTGTTCTGTCAAAACCCTTTGAAATGTCTATCAATTATTTCTGAGGCTTTGCTGCCTCTTTGTGGTATTTCTTGTGTAAAAATGGAATTCTGTATTGATCAAAGCTTTTCTTGGGATTGTGCAAAAGACAGTTAAATGCAATTTCCCAGGTTCTACCACATGTGGCTGGGAGTCTGTCTTCCTCCCTCCTCCACGTTCCTTAACATGTGATAAAGCATATAGTGCCAAAGGAGTAGCTAAATATTGTTTGTAATACAGTTTGTGATGGGAAGGTGCTACTGCTGTATCAATGGCTTTGAATAATGTGCTGAATTAGGTATAGCCTCCTGCTTTTTTCATTATCTGAGCACTGAGATCTCACACTTTTCAGCACATCCATCCTTAGACAACATCTTTACTGTGACCAATACAATAATGCTGAGTCCACTCCTTTTTCATCACTCAGAACTTTGCTAATGATCCAAATGTACCCAGAAGCTGGCAGAATAGCTGGAGGGGTGATTCTCAGATGCAAAGATACTTAGACTAGAGGCAGGGACTCATGACAAGCCAACTATCTTGATTCCTGCTAATTTGGGTTATTCTAGAGTTCTCCCCCCAGCTCTGATTAGTTACTTCATAACTATAATCACACAAACATAATCACAGGAATGTTATTTTGGGGAAATTATAATCTGATAGGGCTTTAGCAATTTATTTACATTGTTAATTGGTGGTGAGGCTATAAAAGTTATGAACTACCTCATAAGTTCATGCCTGCTGACATTTGAATGGCATGTATTCACTGGTTGTTATTTATAATTTGGGGGGTATTGAACTGATGGAGATTACTCATGTTGAAAAGCTGCTGGAAGGCCTGAACTAGGAATTAAATTATCATAGTGGCTTCATTTTGTTAACAGTCTCATTGAAAATATCTTGCTTGCAGGACAATCAAACTCATCAGTGTTCTGCTCTTCCACTTCAGTAGACAAAGTTTTAATCAGTGGCACACTTGATCTTGCAGAATTCAAGGAAAATAATTTCCTGCATTTTTGAGATGAGCAAAACTCATGTAATCTAGCTTTGAAACTCCTGTCACTTTTTTTCGTTTCTTTTTGAATAATCAGCTTTACTTCATTCCGTTGCCTTTTTCATGTAACTTCAATTATCATGATGACCCAATGCTTAGATGGAATTAGCTCATGGATGAAGAGCAAGCGACTGAATCTGAACTCAGGCAAAGCAAAAAATAGAGTGATGGTGAGATCAAAACATTTTGAGAAATGTACTGTTTTCTTGGCAGTTGTGTATTTTAGATTGGTCTTTGCATTTAGATGGCTTTAGACAACCTTGTTACTCATTTCTGATGGTCTTATGTAGCAGCACTGAAAAACAAGTAGTTTTTTTACTGTCCTTTTTTTTCCTTGGAGCTGCGATCCTATCTTAACAGTCACCTAGCTTCAATTATTTTTTTAGCTTTTGGATAAAGCACAACAGCTTATGCAATCTTCACCATCTAGCAAACTTCGAAAAATGAGCTGTGTTCCAGGCTTTGATTTTCTTCTTCAAAAGTTATGGCCTGAACTCAGCTCTGGGGTTGGAGACCAGGAGTACCAAAGCCAGTGCCAGTTACTTCTTTGGTGTCACTGAACTTTCTGAAATAAGGGTACAACCTGTTTGCGCAGTAACCACAACTATTTTTTTAATGGCATTGTGTAGCTGAAATTTGGGAGTGATGTCCTAGGATACTTTAGAAAAGCTGTATTTTGAACAATCTTGAGCTGTTATTTTAATACTGGAAAATCTGCACCTATAGCTCTTGTGGTTGAGGCTGCTGAATCCAATGTGCAGAAGCTGTTCTGGGAACTCCAGGTCCTCCGGTAGCTTGGAACTGGGCTGTGTAGGCACACTAAGGTGAAAAAAAGTATTTCACTTTTATCTAGAATACAGTGAGAAGCCAGTGGGAAAAACACTGAAAAGATGTTTTAGATGTGACCACGGCTGCTGTGTTCTCATCCACTTGTAGTTTGATTCTCAGTTATGTCTAATCTTATATTTTTGTATTACAGACAGGAGTTATCTTTAAACAGACACCTAAACACTCTGAAATCTCCACTTATTTCTGCTTTAAGTAGGCTTTTACTCCTCTGGAGCTAATTGCTTTTATAAACATTGTCTAGCAATGTTGCTTGACTTTTCCAAGGGTCTGGTACTTAACACTGTTGATCTCCTCAAATATTAATAAGATGTAATACCTAGCTACAGAGGTGTTCATAAAGCCAAATAAAATGATTTGTTGGAAAGTGCTAAGGAAGCTTTAAGGTATTAGCTAATGGAAAACCTATCAGTGGACTTCTAAAGCCTTTCCTCTTCAATTTCTATGGACTGTCTTAATTGACTTTTTATGCACTTACTAATAGGCTAAGAAGAAAGTATTTTCTTTTCTTCCTTTTTCTTTTACCTACAAATAAGATAGATGGACAACTTCTAACTTTATTTTAGAATATCTGGTATTATAGACTTCCCCTCTGAGAAGAGATTTTCAACTAATGAAGTCAGGTAAAGTTACACATCTGCTAACAAAAGTGACAACGGTGAATAAAAGAATAGTACTCAAAAACATTTTGAGGTGTTTATTATCACAGGCTTTAAAAAGATGGGGAACACTGCTCTCAGTTTAGATGTTACACTGACTGCTGGAGGGACACTAAGCTACCTAAACAAAATGTACTTTGGTGGAGTATCACCTTCTGTTACAGAATCTTAATTTAGTGGCTACAGCTGAGTTGAACTCTGATTCCTTGGGATTGTTCTGATAATCTGTCTTCTTACATGGAACATATAAGTTGCACAGGAATGACGTTTCTATCTCAAATTCTCCATATGCTTCCCAAACCAAAGATGTCTAGAAGCCATCTTTGCTCTTCAAGGAATTTCTAAAGAGATCACTCTTCAAAAAGGAAAGGAAGATGCTCTGGCTTTTGCCTGTAACAATGAGATACTAGTTTACTGTTTGAGAGGTCTCTGGCAAAACCTGGCACTTGGTGATACCAGATATCTGTTGTCTCAAACAACAGTCCCTGGACTCAGTCTTGTCTCTGTGCATTCCATGGTCTAACCCCAGCCAGCAACAAAGGCCCACACAGCCACTTGCTCCCTCCCTACCTCCAGTGGGATGGTGGAGAGAATCATAAAAGTGAGAAAACTCATGCTGAGATAAAGACAGTTTAACAGATAAAGCAAAAGCCATGTGTACAAACAAAGCAAAACAAGGAATTAATCTACCCCTTCGCACAGGCAGCCAGGTGTCCAGCCATCCCCCGGAGAGCAGGGTTCCACCACACAGAAGGGTGACTTGGGAAGACAAACACCACCACTCCAAATGTCTCCCCTTTTTTCTTCCCCCAGCTGTATGTACTGAGCATGAAGCCACAGGGTGTGGAATATCCCCTGGGTCAGCTGGGGTCAGCTGTGCTGGCCATGTCCCCTCCCAGCTCACTGTGCACCCCTAGCCTCCCCACTGCTGGGGTGGCATGAGGAGCAAAGAGAAACCTTGATGCTGTGTCAGCCCTACTCAGCAATAACAAAAACATCCCTGTGTTACCAACAGTTTTCAGCACAAATCCAAAATACAGCCTCACACCAGCTACTGCACAGAAAATTAACTGTATCCCAGCCAGACCCAACACAGTGCATCAGCCTCTTGGCTGTCTGTGAGAAAGCAAGACCAGTCTAATTTAAAACTTCCATCCTGATTCACTTTTTTACCTGCAAAACATGTCTGTTTTGGGAATAAATTCCACCCCTCTCCTATTCCTCCAAGAAAAGTTTCTATTTTATTAGACTTTGGAAGTCTTTAAGGGGAAAACATGGAAGCAAAGAGCAAAGCAAATTAAATTCTAGATTTTATTTCATAAGATGCTTTTCTAGCTGCTTTGACAGTCTTTATCTAGTACCCTGGCACATTGTAAGTGCACAGTATTATGCATCTCTGAATACATTTGAGTGATTTTTCTCTGTTCCATCTGCGCCAGGCCTTTTTTTTTTCATCACCGATGGAGTATTAATGATTATCCTGAGATTACTTTTGTTATTCAAACATTTAATAGCTTTTGCTGTTTCCTCCACCCCTCACCAATCCATTTTTCCAACTTCTTTACAAGAGTTTATTTATCTCTACTTTACTTCT
This sequence comes from Phainopepla nitens, assembly GCA_013400175.1. Taxonomy (NCBI): domain Eukaryota; kingdom Metazoa; phylum Chordata; class Aves; order Passeriformes; family Bombycillidae; genus Phainopepla; species Phainopepla nitens. Next base: position 281,123 of record VXBQ01011151.1, read on the forward strand.
TCCTGTCTACAGAACTCACTTATAGCATCTTTTCTATGGAGCTGTTAGTGCACTGGGATGAGATATTGGACAAGAGCTATTTATGGATTTTATTATGTTTGGTTACACACTTCTAGTAATAGAACTAGCATACAGTTTTTTTTATTTCACCATCACCATCACGGGTGACAACGATGTGACAACTCACACAATATACAAAGAGATTATTGGCCATTTCAGTAATGCTGGTTGACTGAAAACACTGCAAATGGTCTGGAGGAGCAACACAAAAGGCTGTGAATTTCCAGATCTTGTTCAGATCTACTGCCAACAGAAGTGCACTCTGCAGAGGCCTTGAATAGGTTTGGAGTAGTTCACAGCTACCAGCAAAGGCTACAGGATCTCCACTGATAACTGATCACTATGCAATTAAGCTTAACCTCCTACCAGTGATGGTCCTCCAGAGGAACTCTCTGAAATTCAAATGAAGAGGTTTTGAGCTAGACCAAATGGTTAACAGCAGGATAAGGAACAATGTTTGAAGGAAAAAGATAAGAAATCCTAAACAATTAACAACCCATAATCTGTTTTAAGAGTTTTAAAGAACATGGCTTGGGAGAGCAGTATATCTGTCACTAGAGGACAGGGAAGTAGGGTAAAATGCTACCCACTGAAGTGCGTAAATACATCAGATACTGATGGGGGGAGAGGGAAGTGCAAAATTAGCCTGAATAGAATAAATAGCTCAGAAGTCAGGCTATGCTGGAGTATAGAGTTAGAATAGAATGCATTAAGACTTAATATGAAGATGAAACATGCAATGGGAAATTGCTTAAAATTTTAGAAGTGAGATGCTTTGAACCCTCAGACAAAGGGAAATTCAAGAATGATGGTGAAGAGGCAAGGAATTTTACGCCTTAATTGTTGCTGTCTGAAAAGCTGAAATAAATTCTTAAGCCACGTGAATCTTGGGGCTGACTGATGAGCAGCCTAAACAGGTTGAAGTCTCTGAAAGCAAATACTGGAGCAATCTGAGAAACACATCATTGTGAACATAGTGAACACCTTGTTTCTGATCCATTTTCCACATTCTGTTACTGGGAATTTTCATGCTGTATTTTTACCTGGTTTAGGGCAGGATGAAAGGCTCTTTGACCTCATTTGGGACAGAGCTGCCTGTCACAAATGTTCCTCTGGATTATGAATTGCTGGCTAGCTTTCTTTTGGACAAGGCAACTCACGTCAAAAAGCTGAACTTCTACTGTGCTCGAGTTTCACAGTGTGATTCCATACTTTCCATACTCATGCCACAGTTGTTTTCTCAACAAATGGAATGGCCAAAAGATTCCATGGGTATTACTAACTAAATGGTGTTTTCTTCCTTGGAGTGTCAGGTGAGGGGATATGAGGACTTTCAGTGGGCTTCTGATCAGTTGTGCCACAAAACTGTGTCTAGTCTTCTACTGATGGCTGTGGGCTGTTATGACTACTGGGTAGTTCTCAACAAACTAACCTCCCTCCCAGCTAAGCTTTGGAAGCAAACACAGTATTTTCAAATAGAAGTTAATATATGGTTTTAACTTAAACTAAAATTTAAGTTAAAACCATGTATTTTTCTATGAAACAAAATAGTTGTTCTGAAAAAAAAACCCCAACCATCTACATTATTTGCTTTACATTTACAATTATGTGAGTTTTGTGATATCAGTGTTAGCTGATGAGGACAATGTTCCCCTTGTCAGAGGATCGCGCCCGAGGTACTGGGTCTGCAAGCAGGATAAGGCTTACTTAAGGAGCGGAGTCAACGTAATCCAATCTATTTCCGCTAATTTCCTGAAAAATACTTTAGGATCATGATTTTGCATGACCTCGCCGTATCCGATGAGCAATTTGGCGACGGCTTACGAGCCGCCAGTGTTATCATTCCTCAGGGCGGGAGGGTCCCCGTGCCCCGGGGCGCCTGTGCGGGGCCGCTCCTGGCACCACCGATACGCAAAAAAAAAAGAAAAAAAAAAAAAAATCCGCTTTTCTTCCTCTCCTTGCAAACGGGTGCTGAAGTAAACACCCCCCAAAGGAGGAATCAGCGGAAATCGCACCTGTCAGGACGGCGCTTGAGAAGTTTCCCGTCGGTTTTCCCGCCCCCTTCTTCTCGGGCGTCGGCG